>MJUU01054356.1:187734-202602 GCA_002080025.1 Modiolus philippinarum | reverse complement strand
TGAAAATGTTTGTCCTAAACTACACAAACAATTTAAGTATGGTTGCTAGGTAGAATTCCAATAAATAGTTGTCTTTGAGACTTTCAGGAAATTTACCAAAATTGAAATCAAATATTTTTGAAATACAATTTATGAAAATGTTTGTCCTAAACTACACAAACATTTTAAGTATGGTTGCTAGGTAGAATTCAAAAAAAAAAAAAAAAATAGCGGTCTTTGAGACTTTCAGGAAATTTACCAAAACTGGAATGAAATATTTTTGAAATCCAATTGATGAAAAATGTGTGTCATAAACTACACAAACAATTTAAGTATGGTTGCTAGGTAGAATTCCAAAAAATAAGTAGTCTTCGAGACTGTCAGGAAATTAACCAAAACTGGAATCAAATATTTTTGAAATCTTATTGATGAAAATGTTTGTCCTAAATTAAATAAAAAATTTAAGCAGTATGGTTGCTGGGAAGAACTCAAAATTATGAGTGGTCTTTGAGACTTTCAGGAAATTTACCAAAATTGGAACCGCCTTTCAGAATCCTAAGTTTTCAGAATTTTGTTTTTTTACCAAACACTTGTTAGAATATAAGATAATATGGCAAAATTTAAAAAAAATATGTGTCTTTGACATTTCAGGAAAATTACCAAAGTTGGAACCGGAATAAAAATTCCAAAAGCTTATTGCAAATCTATAGACTATATGCAACAATTCTGCATAAAGTTTAAATCCATAAATCCCAAAATGTAGGAGGAGTTTGCGTCACATGCCATATGTGTCAAAATATCTTTGGGTCTTTGTTAAAATTTACATCATGGGGCCTCTTGTTTGCACCAAGACAAATATAAAAAAATCCGAAAGCTTATTGCGCATCTACAGACTCTGTGCAACAATTCTACAACAAAATTAAATCCCTAAACCCATAAAATGTGTAAAAATTGACATCATGGGGCCTCTTGTTTGCACAAAGACCAATATCGAAAATCCGAAAGCTTTTTGCGCATCTGCAGACTATATGCAACAATTCTTCATCAAAATTAAATCCCTAAATCCAAAAATGTAGGAGTTTGAGTCACAAGAAAAGTGTGACGGATTGACGGACGGACGGACGGACTGACAGACGGAGGGTATAACATTATCCCCGAACTTTCTTCGAAAGTGCGGGGATAATAACAATACAAATATTGTTGAGATATATCTTCATCGGATCACTTGCAATATGTTGTTCCATTTATAAAAAAGTCACTTATTTTGAGAAAAGTGGACAATGATTGCATGGTTCACCAACAACAATATAAAAAAATGTATAGAATCGTATACTTTTCTATATTATATATCATGTTGTACTTCGTCTATATGTTTGTTATAATATATGCTTTCAACCCTTAGGGGTACAAATATGCATTTCTTAATAAAGATATATAACAGGATCATCTATATGTCGTTTGGCTTGCAATGGTTCGAGGCCATGCAGGCTTTCCGTATTATAACCTGACGACCAGCATAAACAAGGTATTAACCAATCCAACATCTGGGGATGCGCCTGTCCAGCTTTGTAGATGGAACCCAGGTCTTAAAGACTAGACATAAATATAGGGGGCGGGATAAGAATATATGTTTTAATTATGAAGTAAGGGTACAACAAGAGGCTGCTATCAAATCTGAAATAAAAGCAGCATTTTCACTGGCTGGTACAGCTTTTGAAAAAGGGGGAAATCGAATGGAGCTCCAAAACAAGAGGCTCTTAAGAGCCGGTATCGCTCACCTGGGTCATTACTGACATGGACAGTCTCAATTACCTCAGTAATAAAGGGCCTTATTTCAAGTATGTTTGTTAATAGACCTTGATGTTATTTCTTTCAGTGTTGAACTATATTTTCCTGATGGCAAACATTTTGGATGGGATGAAGAGTAGACTTCATGGTCATCTTTTATGAAAGGGACCAACTAAGGACTATTGTGACCAAGTTTAATTTCAATTGGCCCAGCGGTTTCAGAGGAGAAGATCTTTGAACGTGTTTTCCAATTGACCTGTTCCCATTGAATGATGTGCAGAATTGTCGGACACATTTTTAAAGGGACCAACCCAAGGACTATTGCTGTCAAATTGGATCCGACTTGCTTAATTGTTGTTTCAGAGAAAAAATCTTTGATGGCTATCCCATAGGATCCTTCCTTGTTGGCGACCATCTTGGATGTGATGCTTTCTTGCCGGACACATTTTTCAAATGGGCTAAATATGGACATTTTGACAAAGTTTGGTTCCAGTTGGCCTATTAGTTTCAGGAGAGAAGATTGTTGAATGTGTTCTCTAATTAGGTATAATGTTAAACTATGTTCCCCGCTGCATGGTGACCACCTTTGATGGAGAACAGACTTGTAAGACATATTTTTTTAAAGGGGACCACCCAAGGACTATTGTGACCAAGTTGTTGTCAATTAGCCTTGTTCTATCAGAGTTGAATATTTTTGAATGCTTTCCCATATGGTTCAATATTAAACCGTGTTCCCTACTGGCGGCCATCTTTGATGTTTTGTGGACTTGCCTGGCACATTTTTTCTATGGGGCCAACTAAGGACTATTATAACAAGATTTGATTGCAATTGGCCAAGTAGTTTAATAGGTGATCTTTAAATGTGTTATCCCAAAGTGTCCAATGTTAAGCGAAGATCCCTGCTGGCAATCATCTTGGATGAAATGAGGATTTGTCGGACATATTTTTAAAGGGGACCACCAAAGGACTAATGTGTCAAATTTTTGGATTAAATTAATTAACCTTAAGGGGGGGTATGTTTTTTTTCTGGACAGAATATTTTTTTCACGTGTATCAACAAAATATTTTTTTTTCAAAATTAACATTATTTTTTTAGGGGGCAGAAAGCCCCCCTTCAGAATTTTTTTTTCGTCACTTTGGCCTCCAAAATATTTTTTTTCACATAAAATCAGCTCCATAATATTTTTTTCACATAAAATCAGCTCCAAAATATTTTTTTTCACATAAAATCAGCTCCAAAATATTTTTCTAGAAAAAAACCATAGGCCTACCATCCTGCACTGCAAATGACCTTCTAATACATGAAAATGTATACTGCACAATTTGTTGAGAATTACATTGAGAATATACATATAGCGTCGATGGACATTTTAGCGAAATCGGTGGACATTTTAGCGAAAAATCGTGGACGTTTTAGCGACAAAAATATGTACATTTTAGCGAAACTTTGGAAGGACATTTTAGCGATATTGGAAAAAGTAGATGAACATTTAAGCGGCAGATATATTGTCAATACCTCCTCCATTCTACGTTCTCCTTGCTTTGCATATTGCTCCCTGCTGGGGAGGTGGAAGAAAGATTTTGGTTTGGATAATTTTGAATACGTTTATTTAAATGATGACCATTTTAAAATGATTTACTAGTTCAACAGATTAATAAAATTTAAAAAATACAATAAATCAAAGGCACAATATTAGCACAACAAATGTTAAACTGCAGTAAGGCGTTTTATCTCGGTTTTTGTCTGGTACTTGAAAAGAAGACCTTTAAAATGTTCCCTTCCGCTTTGTTCATTAGGGAACTTTTGAAACAAGATCTTTGTGAACTCCAAAAGCTCTGTTTAGAGAAACACGCATTAAATCGTCTACAAAACTCTTTCCAGCCTCAGTATGATACATTAATTTTTAAATACATATATATTTTTTTTTATATAATTGAGATCACATATCTGTTAATTTCGGTGTTATATTGAATTATGATTCGCTAAATTGTATCAATTTTTTACAGGTAACTTAATTTGTACACATTTCTCTCGCTAAAATGTCTTTCACGATCAAAATCAATTTCGCTAAAATGTCCTTAATTCGCCCTACATATAGAGTTTGTTTAGCACCCGGGTTTAGCATTGTTAAGCATTAAATCTTAATTTTTTGTAAAAAAAAATCTTTCCTTTATTTTTCATTGAAACTATTTGAGTTGCAGTTTCTTCAATAATATTATAACAGAAGAAAAAATATATTTTATTGAATGTTGTTCATGTAAGCTGAAATTAAAGATATAAATTGCATTTTTTAGCTTTTTTTTAATTTTGGATTTCCTATGTTTGGATTTTAGTGCTGCTGATCGGAATTAATTCATTTAAATTAATTGCAGTTTCAGTTAACATATGTGTTATTGTCTCATGTTCATTTACTCCATATCCTGTCGTTAAATATATAGCTGAAAAAAAAATGTGACAAAATTGCGACATTAAAAATATTCCGTATAAAAGATTGAAAATAAATAGAGAACAAAAATATTCTCATCTCACTAAGAAAACCTGACACAAGTGACCAAAATTAGATTGAGTGACCACGATTTTTTTATTAGAAACTGACAGCTTAAATTAGAGCGTAAAATTGTGTTTAATAAAATGTGTAGTCCTGGACAACGGGGCACATTTCTTCTTCCATTATGAAATAAATGAACATCGCAGAGAGCAAACTCCTATAAATGAACCCAATTGAAATTTTATAATGTCCTAAATCAATTAAAAATTAAAATCTAACCCATCGATTTCTGAACAAATTAAAACAGTCATTTTTTGTATTGTTTTCTTTTTCTTTTTCTTTTTGGGGTGTGGGGTGGGGGGTATTTTGATTTGGTTTGCAATGGTCGTCAGAACTGAGGAGATTGGAAATAACTGTTTTAATTAAACTGAGGAAGAAAGGCTTCAGGGAACATGATATAAGGCTATAAATTTGGGGCGGGCGGATGAATTTTATTCAATATATTTTATCAAATTTTGTGAAAAAAGTCTTTAAAAAAATGACCCGAAATTGGCCAAAAATCAAAATATTTTTTTTGTGGAGGCTGGTTAAAAAATCGGAGAGGGCGGGAATGAGAATCTACTAGGATATTTTTTATGTACTCCCTTAGGTGTTAATATTTCCCATTTTGTAAATTTAAAAATTCAATCTATAACTTTTAAAAGTTATAGTTATAGTTACATTTTGAAATTTTAAATTTACAAAATGGGAAATATAACATACATACAAAGTAAACAAATAAACAAGACAATTAAACAATAAACAAATGAAATCAAGAATCATGCAGCTTTAGGGTCCACTTTCATCTCTATTAAAGACTTTTAAAAAACATGCAGAGCAAACTTAGAATCTTTTTCGCACAAAAAAAAATAATCAAGAAAGGTATATATAATCATTTGCAATTTAAGTTTGCCCTGTATGTTTTGTTGATAAGTATTTCGTGATGATTTTGCGTTGTTGATTTTAATTTACATGTATGTATGTAAGTAAATTTATGTAACTTATTCTAATTCAATTCAAAATATTTTATTGTTCATATAATACATGTAATACGAACAAAGGGATTGGATAGGAGGCTATATGCCTATACTGATTTTAATATTTTGATTTATGAAGGTTTGTAAATTCATGCAACTTATTTTTATTTATGTATGTAATTTGTAAATTTATGTTACTTATTTTAATTTATGAATATAATTTGTAAAATTACAACCCTTTTACTTTAGGTTATGAAATAAATGATATTGCTCATATTTATTTCTTAATCTGTCAGTTTTATCTGGAGACATAAAAAGTCGAAAGGGTCATCCACGTAACTTAAATTTACTGTAATCTTTTTTTCGGAAGTAGCCCAGCCAGGCTAGTGTTTGTTTCTTTAATCGGAGTAAATCATTTTAGTACAAATTTTATTCACAAAGGTCTAAACCAAACATACAAGATTAAATATTCATATCATATTTTATGTCATGAACTTGACCGATTTCGATGACCTTTTGCACTTACGCCAGGGAGTGTCTATAAATTCGGACAGGCTGACAGCTTTATTTTCGTGCGGTTTTTTTTCTTCGCATACATTCCATTCTTTTTTGTTTCAGAATAATTCTAAGATGGTCTAAGATCTTCTAAGAATACGATATTTTACTATTCCTGCAAAATATTTTAATTTGCGTGGATAAGTATTTATACGTATTGATAAACGTTACTATCCTTTTTATCAGTTGGGTTATTTAAAGGTATTTTCCAAGGGGAAATACCTTTCTTGTTTTTGTAAAATCAGATAGTTTTCTTCTTTTTAAATCGGTGGCTTAATGGAAAGAGGTACAGCGATGAAATTTGACAGAGTTGTTGATCGTTGTTGATAGATGTGTTTTTATCCGTCTTGAATCACCATGTTATGTTGGGAGGGAGTTATTTGTGGAAACACCCCTATATATATATATATATATATATATAATTTGTTTTTGTAAAATAATTCGTAAAGCGTAAGAGATAAGTAATGAAGTGTAATGGACAAAAAATCTTTGGGTGCTGATGGATATTTAGGACATAAAGTGTTAATTCTCAAATGAACCATTTTTTAAGTTTTTTTAAATTTAATGTTAGCTTTGATATGTAAATAGAATTAGAAATGTCTGATTCATAAGTTATTTTTATCAATTCTGTAATTCCTGTAATAGTAGCAGTATCATATTTGTCATGATGACACTACTTGATATTTTCGTTACTACTAAGTATATGTACATGTGTTTTAAATGGCTGTCAATTCTAATTATTTGTGAAATGTTTATCATAGGTGATAGATAATTAGATGACATTTTAATAAATGTTTCAGCAATCTTATCTAAATATGTAACATAATCAGTATCAAAGCAAAATTAGTAATTTTAGTACGAAATAAAGGGCTATGCAACGCCGAGCGCAGCATGAAACGAAAGCAGCATGTCGACCACTGCAATTTGAACACGTGTAATTTAAATGAGTGTGGACATACTAAACAGCTTGAGACAATAATTAGATGGACATAATAAAGGGCTTGACCCAGTAATTTCCATGGACACAAACTATGGAAAATAAAAATTAAATTAGCCCTTTTGGCCTTATATAGATCAGAAATTATAAGAGGTATGTCGAAGTAGACATCTTAAACCTTACTACAAGAGGAATCCGGAGATACCAATCCCATTATAGTCCAATATTTTTTTTTACATATTTTCAAAAAACAAAAAACTATTTTGAACCCTTTGCCCCTTAACAGCGCGGAAAGGGTAAGAGCTATGGTAAATCTTTTGTCATACAACCAAAAGCTTACAACAAGAGGAATCCAAAGAAAAAATCTCATTGAAATGTGATCAAAATAAAAATTTCACATATCTAGAAAAATTACGATTTTTGACCACTTTGACCCCTTATAAGAGCTACAACAAATCCATTAACTACTAAAAGCTTATATCAAGAGGAATCCAAAGACAAAAATCCAAGCGAAATCTGATCAAAAATGAAATTTCACATTATTTAAAAAATGCAATCATGGCCCCTTTGACCCCCTACACCAAATATGTCGAATATTGCCGTGAGTATATATCAATAGATTAAAAAAAACCAAAATACTCCCATCAAAATCCGGTGAAAAATGAAAATTTTAGGTTATCTGCAAATTTTCAATTTGGCCCCATTCGGCCCTCATATTTGGGAAAAGAAACAAGTTACCAAAACCCTAGAATAGTTGAGCGCTGTCTTAATTTTTCATAAGGAGTCCAATGGAAACCACATCAGAATTGGACAAAAAATACAAACATCTTTTTTAAGATTTGCCCAAATTTATCTCGAGAACTGTACATTCTAGAGTCGATTATGTTAAAAAAACAATTTTTCTCCCTTTTTGGCCCTTTATTGTAAAACGGGCGGGGCCAAAAATCTATAATCGAAATCTTAGTTTATGCATGTGCCAAGAAACATCATACTAAAATTTGATAATAATCCGTCTACTAGAACCAATGCTGCCCAAAAACGCCGACACCAACGCCATACCATTATACGACCGCAAAAAAAGAGAATTTACATATTACTTTCTTTTGATACTTGGTACCATTTATCAGCATTGTCAGGTTTTGATCAGACTGACCCCGTGAATCCGATCTGTTTTCAGAAACAGAATTGTCTTAGAAATTGTAAGCAGCTCTACAGCTGTTACATTGTACAGATAGCTAATTAAATGTGACAAAGAAAACGTGTATCTCTTTTCATTTCTTACTTTGGGTCCAAAATAATAAGACCAACTGTTATGGGTTGATAGACCAAAAACACATTTTTTGTGAATGATGTAGGTGTTATAATAATAGCTTTCTTTGCATATAAAGAGGACCCTCCATTCAAAAAAGTATTAAGTAGGACTTGACCTTTGAATGAAGTTAATGTCAAAGTCAAAGAAAACGACTGTACTTGACGTTTAAAATATCAAAAATAGATACATATGAAGCTTAGAATGTTTGTTTAATGATTAAATGATAATTAAAAAAAATAAAGCAGTTTGTTAGGACAAATCAATAATGAGAACATTATGACGCAACTTTGGAAAATACCTATCAATTGTTCTTGGAACAATTGACATTCTAGTTTTAATAAGTGTTTTGGCTTTGCCCTCCCCTGCAATACCTTTTTTGTTAATTTATAAAAAAAATACATCGAAGTGAATAACACATTCAAAAAATATGGAGAAACGCCCTCTGGATGAAAGAGATATTTTGAAAATCGATAACATGTAAAGTGCAGTACAGAGAAGGGCATAAATATATTTTTGAAAATGCAAAAAAATAGAAAGCATGATGGATTCCGAAATTGATTGAACAAATGTCAAGACCGTTTTTTTCGTTATAGTCTGTTTCTAATTAAATGTTTTGTCATGAGACCTACTGACGAAGTTTAAGAAGTTAAAGTGAATGTACGTTTTGAATTTAAAGATATGTATGTGTCCTGTTGATAAACTAAACTACATTACAAATCTAGAACCCTTAATCGGTTGTATGCACCTTTACAAAACAATCATTGAAAAGGGTCTACACCGGTCAAAGAGTCATTTAAATTATAGGCCTGTTTATGGGCTCATTGCTTTTGTGCCAATTTTTGAAATGTGGGGTATTTCATTGCGCCACAAGATAGTATTTCATTTGTGCCACAAGATAGTATTTCATTTGCGCTACAAGATAGTATTTCATATGCGCCATTTCCCAGGTAAACATTTTACAGGTAAATTTCCAGGTGAAAGGCATTGGAAATAATATTTTAATATCTAATATTTCAGTGGAAAAATAGTTAATTTGATATTTGAAATTAAATATATAATATATCTAAGATATGTAAAATTCTCACTTATATATGGTTCGCTTAGATCATATTTGTATCCAGATCAAACACGCTAAGGTTGAAGGGATGTTTTTATCAAATCCTACTCAATGATATTTGTCATCGGTTGTGTATTTTTTTTTCTTTACTTATATTGACTATATTTTTTTGGTACTGCTTAAGCTTTCAACGTTTTCGATTTAATTTATGATAGTGCTGTTATGGTGTATATAGTTTTCACGTTTTATTAGTAAATTATCTTCCTCAAATCTCAGTGGTGAGGAAGGAAACATGTAATGCTGGCGACTGAAGGGGGAAATAGAAGTAAAAAGTATAAATGTTAAAGTTTTTTTTATCTGTACTACTTACATGTATTTGGCGCAAATGCAAAGTTTTTATTTTGGCGCAAATGAAGTACAGTTTGTGGCGCAAATGAAATATTTTTGGAGCAAATGAAACATTAATTGACGAAAATGAAATATTAATTGCGCAAATGCAATGCAACGCTGTTTTTTATTCTCAGACATGTTTTAGGCGCCAATGTCTACTGAAATCCATGACAATTCTTTACCAAACTATACAGGAAATTTTGAATTTAATTTTTCTTCCGTAGTGCAACAATGTCTTACAAGCAGACTAGGCTCCTTGAGCTAGCCGGCAGTTTAGATGTGAGCACTCATTGACATCTTTCTAAATTATCGTTTTTTTACACAGCAAATGATCATTATATGAATTTTGCATGAAAATTAATCACCTTACTTCCTTTTATTTTAACAAGTGCATTAATTCTACATTTTTTTGTAAAGATATCTAAAAAATAGTGGAAAAATTTTAAAAGTCAGATTTCTTGCAAGGGAGATAATTAAAAACATAGTTTCAGCAATTTTATTGATTTTTGAATACTTTCTTCTAAATTTAAATTCTAAAAAAAAAATTGAAGGTTGATTGTTCTAAAATTTAAATATTATAGTTTTCTTTCTATTGTCAGTTTTTGATGAAAATTAAACCACTCATTAATTAAAAGGGGCGTATATCAAAAGTGCACTTTTGAAATTTTACTGTTTAATCAAAAGCGCACCGGTCCGGGTTATCGAAAGCGCACCGCGTTGTCAGGTTAGTTACCTGTATTTTACTTGCAATCAACAGTTAGCCTTAATAGTTTTTAATGCATTGTTATTTTTGATTAAATATGAACACTCGGGCAAATAAAGATGAATTTGTAATTACGGATAAGGCTGCATCAAGTTTGATCATCCTGTCTAGTTCTTCAGATTTTGAAATCTTTGCTAACTCTGCCTAGGAACTTTCGTTTAAGGTTCATCAAGATATACTGCTGAAGATGTCTTTTTTATCAATTTCTATTGGTTTTTGTGTTGTTTTCTGGAAAATCTGAAGCTAACTATACAGATTGCCTTGAGAACAGCTAGTTAAGACCGAAATTGAGATCTCCAACCTAATATGATACATGTTGACTTTGAGCTGACTCAGAAGGAATTATTTAAAATGTTGCAGATTTCCCCTTGGCGAAACTTCGTGCAGAAAAAAATGTAAAACTTAGTTCTGAGTAAAATAATCATTATGACTAAATCGGTTCATGGTTGAAAATATCGTTTGAACTTCATTTCATTGGCCCCGCTGAGGTTGAAGATGCCTTTGCAGAAGACTGTATTAAGCCTTCAACTTTAGATAATATCACATGTAAAATACAGGTGAGCAGTGCGCTTTTGATATTCAAAAATGTGCGCTTTTGATATGTGATAGCGCGCTTTCGATAAACTCCCATTAAAAGTGTTGATAAGACTTGAGTACTGAAAAATTTCAGCCTACGGCACTGCTCAAAGCACCCATGCATTTCAGTTTAAACGGGAACGACAGTAGAATGAGGGCCAGTTACGTTATCCAGTTTTAAGTGAATGAAGAATTATAGAAATATTAACAAAATTTTGTCAGAATTTTATAAATTAACAAAAAATTTCAACCTTAAATAATAATGTTGTCTTGTGAATGCGTGCAGTATCATGAGTATGTTGCTAGATTTTCTAAAAAGTCATTACATGCAGAAGTACTGAGGAAAGTGGACCGCCAGACTGCATAAGTGTATTGTATTTTGTCTTCTCTTTTTGTGTAAGTATTTTGTATTTGCATTTTTGTTCATGCCATCAGCCCGTTGTGGAATAAATGTGCATTTATGAGAAGGAATTAAAAAAAAACAAATTAGGTCAATTCTTTATGAATATTGATCTAGTTTTTTCCAAGTTGAATTTCAGGTTGTTTGCACAAATTGACATTTATTTATTTTTTTTNTTTTTTTTTTTTTTTTGGGGGGGGGGGGGGTACAATTTTTTCTCACGATTGAGTAAATTTGAAAGTAAACTGAATATACCCCGGCAATATACATTCGAAACATACTTTTCATAATATCCGTTTTGATTTGGAACAATTTTGTTCCCGTGGTTGCCATTTTTATTTTCTAAAAATTTAGCCATTTTTTTCGTTTTGATTTACGCGGGTACACAAAAATTTATTGAAAATACTAACCACTGAACTTAAATACAAAATGCACAATTAGAAAATTTCCTCCTTCTTGGAATGCTAGGAGAAACTCTTGTTTACACATTTATTTTGCAGTCTTACCTTAAACCAGGCGTGAACAGAACTTACAAATCCAAAACAAAATCGAATAATGACAAATTTTTATTAAAGCAATAAGATTTCAGAAAATAGTTATAATTAAGAGAGAGCTTGTTTTCACTCCCCAAGCACACATGAAAAGAAATATTAAGAGGAGATTTCACGTCCTTCGTCAATTTCTTTCACTCCTGATCAAGTCGTGTTGTTGTTAAATATACATGTATGTGCTCTGTTTTAATCATTGTAATATTTATGCCCCTTGTGGGCCCTTGATTTGGCAAATAAAATTCTGTATCTGTATTCTGTATTCTGTATAATACTGTCACTCATGCATAAGTGATCAAGTTACTTGTTAATATAGATTATCTGAATATTTATAGCATTAAAAATTTCGCCATCATATTGTGTTTCCGTATCTTTTGCCGTATCAACCTGACCTATACAGAGCATTCGGGTGTTTGAAATTTGTTTTATTAAGAGAGTGAATCGAGCCCGGGGGGGGGGGTCTCAACTTATACTTTTGGGTACAGACGTACGGCTGAGATTTTCAAAACACCCCATTCATATATTCAATAGTTTGAATAATCATACCCATTCATATATTACTGTTGAAAATCCGGATCTATTTATCATATGTTTAGTAATAAATACCGACGTTTTGAATATGCGATTCAGTCCGTATTCACACTATGACGTCATACCCTTTGTCGCATACCCTTTATCGCATGGCTTACCCTTTATCACATACCCTTTATCGCATGGCTAGACCTGTATCATACCCTTTTTCCAAAAAAAAACTTTGTTTTCAATTCGACTTATTTCTTAAAATGAAAGTGGGGGTAAAAAAATTGGGGGGTATTTTTGGGGAGTGAACAAATTTTTTGGGGGGTAAAAAAATTTGGGGGGGTTAACAAAAATTTGTTTGGCGTGAATTTTTGTGTCAATTTTAAAAATCTAGCAAACCTTTTTCCATTACATGTTAGATTTTATACCAAACTTCCAGTCCTTTCCGCCCATTTTGAAATTGTTTTTTTTTCTCACAAAATACTTGCTTTTCTCTTACCGATTTCATTTTTTACATTATTTTTGGGATTAAGTAGTCCTCTGTTTAAATATATGATAAACTGTATAATACATGGCAAAATCCGTATCACATGCCGTATCATCCCTCGACCAATATCATCCCTCGGGCTGATATTGGTAACTCGGGATGATACGACATGTGATACGGATTTTGCCATGTATTATTCCCTATTTAGCATGCTTCTGTTTTATTGTTGCCAGTACAAATATTGCACACTGGACACTGTTTTTGTGATAAAATTTACAACTGGGTTAATTTTTGTTACATTTTATCTGAATAATTAAGATTAAATGTAACACAAACATGATTTTAATAATGGTATGCCAAATTGTCTACCCATTGACATAACAGATTGATGAAAATTGCACCCCATTGATATATTTGACTTGTCAAAAAAGTGACCCATTCCATTCCAGCGGTACGTCTGTGTATACCAATATATAGTAAGAGACCCCCCCCCCCGGAATCGAGATTTTGAAAAATTCAGGGCCTATCCAGGATGTGGAGTTGGAGAGGGCGAATTAAAAAAAAATCACCAATAACAGCGAATCACAACAATTTTTAGATAATATCCCGAGTTTTACCCATAAATATTTTTTCTGATTTTTTTTTAGAGGGGGGGGGGGTAATAAGTACCTCAATTTGTGTCAAGTAGCTCTCCGTGGCCGCTGCGATCGGGTGTGGAACTGGCAAATGCCTATAGTTTTTGAAGAAGAACGTCTTGGGACCATTATCTCGCCGCGGCGAGATAATTTTTTTTTATGCGTGTCCTTAATACGCTTCCGTACTGTTACGAGGTGCAGACTATAAAACACATTTTTGAAGTTGCCATGTGACAAAGTTTGATACTTATAAGTATAGAAGTTTCAAAGGAATTATTTGAATATATATTTCCGTAGGGTCTAATGTCAAACCCCGGGGTGTCAAACTTTGTTCCTGGTTGTCGGCCATCTCGGCTGGATGAAGTGCAGATTGGAAAACACGTGTTTTGAAGGGCCATCCAAAAGCTATTCAGACTGTCCATGAGATATTTTAATGTGTTTTCCAGGTTGTGCGACCTTGTACCATTGTCCAAGTTGACGTCACTTTGGTCATTGTCTTGGGTATGGTAAAACATGTCGGGAACCTATTTTTATAGAGTAATGTCCAAAAATAATTGCAACTTCGTTTGGGTCGTTGTATGTTCAGATGTGAAGATAGCTAAATGAACCTTCAATAGATTCTAATGTTTAACTTTTAGTTCCCCGTTTCCGCTAACTTGGAGGGCACATTCTATCACAGTCTCAGAGGTGAAGATCATTGGACATGTTTTCCATAGACTCGAGTTAAATTAGGTTCAGCTCATGCAGCCATCTGCTGACCTGCCTTATACAGAAAGGACCATTGTGAATACGGTTGATCATGAAAAGACTATGTATTTTTAAAGATGGTATTCGAGTCTTTCCATCGGTTTCATGTTTACCTAATTATTATCCCCGCACTTTCGAAGAAAGTTCGGGGATATTGTAATACCCTCCGTCTGTCCGTCCGTCCGTCCGTCCGTCACACTTTTCTTGTGACTCAAACTCCTCCTACATTTTTGGATTTAGGGATTTAATTTTGTTGTAGAATTGTTGCATATAGTGTGCAGATGCGCAATAAGCTTTCGGATTTTCGATATTGGTCTTGGTGCAAACAAGAGGCCCCATGATGTCAATTTTTACACATGTGGCATGTGACACAAACTCCTCCTACATTTATGGATTTAGGGATTTAATTTTGTTATAGAATTGTTGCATATAGTCTGTAGATGCGCAATAAGCTTTCGGATTTTTTTATATTGGTCTTGGTGCAAACAAGAGGCCCCATGATGTCAATTTAAACAAAGACCAAAAGATGTGGATTAGACACATGTGGCATGTGACGCAAACTCCTCCTACATTTTTGGATTTAGGGATCAAATCTTTATGCAGAATTGTTGCATATAGTCTATAGATTTGCAATAAGCTTTTGGAATTTTGGTTCCGGTTCCAACTTTGG
>MJUU01054356.1:155906-186697 GCA_002080025.1 Modiolus philippinarum | reverse complement strand
CTCCTTTTTCATAAGAATTTTGTGAAATTTTACTCAAAGTATTCTTTTTTCAGTAAATAATCATTGATAACTTGTGCAGAGTTTATGGTAACCTTTGCCCATCTTGCCTGTGTTACTGAAGATTGCAACCTCTAACTCCGACAAAATTAGAGACTCACATAAGCCTGTTACTGGTTTTATTCATTGTCACCAGAAGACCATTTATTAATATTCATACTAAACACCAGTTTACCAGATGTTACAGCCGGTTTCTGACAAGATATTCAAACATGAGTGGCTAATTTGGATGAGGAAGGTAAAAATCTCAGAGTTGACCACCCTAGGAATATTAAGAGGACTTTTATGTTAAAATTACATCAAATTTGGTCCAGCAGTTTCCGAGGAAATATTCCACAAGGTCCTATGTAATTCAACTATGTTCCCCACTGATGGTCGTTGTATGAGGTAGGACCATAAAAATCACAAACTTTAAAGCGAACAACTAAAGGACTACTATGTTTAGATTTAATCAAAACTGTTCAAGATCTTCGAATGCATTTCCCATAAGGTCCTATGTTAACCTATATTCCCTGCTGTCGGCCTTCATAGATGAAACAGGAACATAAATAATCACGAACTTTGAGGGGTACCACCAAAGGACTTTTATGCTAAAATTTAATCAAAATTGTTCTAGCAGTTTCGTGGAAAAGATCTTTAAAAGCATTTCACGAAGGGCCCAATGTTATGTTCCCCGTTGGCGGCTATCTTGGAAGAGATGATAACCCTCTGGTCATATGTAGAAATTGTAGTCCTTGATAAGCTAAAGACTTTTTCAATTCAAACTTTACCTCTATCTCAGATAGTTTTTTAAATATATTTAAAACCGTTTAATTTTTTTTGAAAATTCCAAGAAAGAGCGCCAATAACTCCTTGTATGGATCGTCAGATTTTCTTCAAAATTGCAGTACAAGTAGATTTAATATGTTGATCATTTTTGTAATTTAACTTTACCTCTATCTACTATCATTTTCAATACATTAAATAAAAAGTGATCAAAAATAGAAAATTTTACGGAAAAGGGACAATAACTCCAAGAAGAGTTATCAGATATTCTCGTAAATTGCAAGGTAGATATATCTTATCATTTTTTGATAGCTACATAACGGTCTTCGAATTATTTGCAAGACATGTTCTATTTTTAGCAACAGCAGCTATGATAATAAAGTTTGCCTCGTTATTGCGCATGGACACAGCAACCAATTTTGCTACGGTGCTGACCTACTATCTGGGATGCATGCATGAACAGGATTAAATTATCACCATGTACTGAGACTGACATCTGAACTTAGTTTTGAATGTATTTCAATCAAGTAGAAAGTGTCCTAAAATGACCTAATTTTATCTGGATGCTGACCTATACCACCAAAGATTCATGCAGCCACAATAATTATCCTACCATGTTCAGTGACTGAGATCTAATGTAATGAATATAAGTCGATCATGTGGGAACTTTAGGTCAAAGTAATCTAATTTTGCCTTGATGCTGACCTACCACTAGAGATGCATGCACATGCAAGGTTAGATGATTCTACCATGTTCAGTTACTGAGATATGAACTTGGACCTAAAATTACATGACAGGCAATCAACCGGATATTACAAGAAGAGGCTATCGAAATGCTCACTTGGACCATGGCTGACATAGAGATATGAAAGGCCTTTTTAAGTAGGTTTCAAAAATAAACTATGAACCCCTGGTAGACACAAATTTTAAAAGGGACCATCTAAAACTGTTGTAATCAAATTTGTGGTTTCAGAGAATGGGATCCAATATTAAACTATGTTCCCTGCTGGTGGCCATTTTGAACGAGCTAAGAGCTGCCAGATATCTTTTTGGGATACACAATCTTGGGGCCATTCTGACCTTCGTGACTAAGTTTGGTTCTAATTTGACTTTTTGTTTCTGAGAAGATTTCTGAATGCCGTTTTCCATAGGGTCCAATGTTTAACAATGTTCCCTGCTGGTGGCCATCTCAAGTTGGATGAGTTACTGATCTGCTAGATACATATTTTGGAAGTTACCATTTTAGGACCATTGTGAGTAGATTCTGAGAATATCTTTGAGTGTGTTTTCCAAATGGTCCAATTTAAAACTATGTTACCTACTGGGCCCATTCTTCTCAACTTCATTCCAGATCATATAAAATTATTTCTGGGAAAGGTTAAAATATCTAAAACTATGGTACTGCTAGAAAGCTCTCATCATATGGAAGTCACATAACAAATATAAACACCATATCACTAAAGAAATAGCTTCTAGAAACAAGATATTCTAATATTGGTCAAGGTCAAAATGTTTACAAATATGGCACTGCCAGAAAGCTCTCATCATAACAAGAACAAACAACAAATATGAACACCTTACATCAAAACATATACTTTCTAGATTCAAGTTTTAAACAAGAGTTGTCAGAAGAAAACATAAATCACAAGGGATTAGAGTGACCTCAATGCACAATAAATTTGAAAGTTATACATTTTCATAATTCTGCCGTTTTGATAATTTTCCAATGTGATTGAAAGAAATCACATGCTAAATAGGAATACCTTCCACTTAAAGAATTACTTCTAGAAGCAAGATAAAAGTTCATAAAAAATTGCCCTCGGGGCAAGGTGAAGGTCAAAACGTCTCCTATCACTAAAAGCCTACCTTCTAGAAGCAAGGTTTTTTTTTTTAAATTGCCCTAAGCGCAAGGTCAAGGTCAAAATGTCTACACATATAGAAACATCAGAAAGCTTTCATCACGAAAAAGCAACATACCTATATAAGCACCATACCGCTAAACAACTTATTTCTAGAACCATGGTTAAAGTATTTAAAAATTGCTCTAAGTGCAAAATCAAGGTCAAAATGTCTACAAGAAAAGTGCCAGAAGAAAGCTCTCATCATAAGGAAGTCACTACCAAATATGAACACCCTAATACTTAACATGCTTCTAGAAGCAAGAATTAAGTTTTAATATAATTGCCCCAAGTCATAGGTCAAAATGTCGACAAATACTGTATAATTAGAAAGCTCTTATCATAAAGAAGTTACATACCAAATGTGAACAACCAACCACTAAAAGCTCACCTTCCAGAATCAAGGTTAAAGTTTTTTTTTTTTTAATTGACATAAAGGCAAAGTCAAGGTCAATATCTACAAATATGGAACCATTAGAATGCTCTCATCATAAGAAAGTTACATATCAAATATGAACACCCAAACACTAAAAGCCTACCTTCTAATTATTTTTTTTAAATTGTCCTAAGGGCAAGGTCAAGGTCATAATGTCTACAAGTGTGGTACCAGAATAAAGCTCTCATCACAAGGAAGCCACATACCAAATATCAACATTGTAGCTCTTCAGGTCTCCATTTAACAAGCCAGGTTAAAGTTTTACTGACGGTGAGGAAGACAATCCCAGGGGTATATGACAATAGCTTCCCAACAAGCTAAAAAAAATTGACTTCATGACAAGGGCAAGGTCAAAATATCTGCAAATATGCTCTCATCACATAGAAAGTTATATCAAATATGAACACCATGCCACTGAAGTTGACTGAACAACTTCATTCTTGAAGCACGGTTAAAGTTTTTATTTTGTAAAATTGTCCTCAGGGAAAGGCCAAGGTTAAAATGTCTAAAAATTTGGTACCATCCGAAAAACTCTCGTCACAAGAAAATTGCATACCAAATATGAACACGCTACCAATAAAAAATTTATTCTAGAGACAATGTTACTTTTTAAAAAATTGCCCTCTGTGAAAGATCAATGTCAAAATGTTTACAAATAATATTACAGAAATTGAGAAACTTATCTAATCAGAAAAACTAAACTATGCTCACTATACCATGAAGTTGAGGTCGAGGTCAAAAGCCATTAGGCAGACTGACATGTACTAACCAAGACCAAGCTATATAACAAACATCATTGACTTATTGCTTGTAGTTATAGAGAAACAGACTTAAGATAAAAAACTTAACCTTGGCACTGGACGTGAAATTGAGGTCAAGGTCAAAAGCCATTTGGCAGACTGACATGTACTAACCAAGACCAAGCTATATACCAAATGTCATTGACCTTCACCTTGTAGTTATTGAGAAACAGTCTTAAGCAAAATAAATCACAGTGTCTCAACCACCCCGGAAAAATATGTTTCGTCTCGCAATTGTCTAAATTTAGTATGGTTGCGAGCCCGATTAGTACATGGTGCCAGTAAATTAAAAGTACAATTTCTATGTTTTGTGTCGATTGTAAGTAAAAAACGTAAGACAATTAAGTTTATTTTAAACATATCTAGTGTTCAGTGTTCAAATGTCGGCTATTCATGCCAAGTTAGTCACAATTAAACAGAAAAATCATGGCTGATTTTCTAAAAATCCACCCCATCGTAAAAATCGTGCAGAATTCTCCCTTTAAAATAGCTATTGAATTGTAATGCTTGATCTATAGAGTCCCAAATAACAGAGGAAGACATTGAATATCTATCCAAGACTTTCCGTGTTAGCATAGGTTTATAAATAACAAAAAATGAAGGCTTGTCGAAATCGCGGGACCTGGCTAGAAGTGTCAGGACCCGGTATAGTCTCTTCAAGGGTTCCGGTTTCGTTACTTTTCCAGCGTTGGATAATTTGAACTTCCCTACATTTGCGACATTTATTATGTGTTTCTTGATAAGTTTTATTGTTTTCCTTTAACTAAAAAGTGTAACCTAAAAGATCAATTGATATCATGTGGAACTTTGGTATTTAGTTAATGTCTCACTCTCCATGCATCACATGAATCTGCACATTAATCTTCAGCAGCAACCATAACAAAATGTAGGTCTTAATTTGTTAGCACTACTTGCTTGCTAAAATCTTCATATGATTGTTCAAGCATGATAGAGGGGTGGAACTGCATGTCAAATATCGAGTGGCTGCAAAATTTCATAGTCAGTGGAACATAAATTGCAGGGTCATAGACAAAAAACGCCCCTAAAACTGATCTCAATCATGATAATGTAACTGCATACCAAAGATCAATGGGCTATGAGTGGTTGATGTTAAACAGACCAAAGAAAGAAATCAAACCTTTCATAAACAGTGCAAAATTTCAAAGTCAGTGGAGCATGACCTCATGGGGGAGACATAAAATGCCACTGAAACTGAGCTGTACTGATGCTAATGCAAATGCATACCAAATATCAATGTCAGAGCAACTATGAGTGGTTGATGCTAAACAGATACAAGAACTAGAGGCTCAGAGACTGAGCCTGTATCGCTCACCTGACAAAACGCTTCTATGCCATGCATGACCCAAAATGATCATGTTTTTTACCAATGGGGTAGGGTGTTTAGGTATGTTCTCAATTAGCACCCGTATGTTTTGTCTGATCCTATTGAAATGAGTAATTTTTGCAAAGGACCTTCTATACATTTAGTATAATTTGCTTTAATTTTTTTGAGAGAAGATGATGAAAAGGATGGTTTTCTGAGCTGGGCTCCAATGTTGAACTATGTTTTGCACTTGAGGAAATGTTTTTTGTCGGATTGAAATGAAATGTGCAATTTTTGTAAAGTACCCTCAGTCATCATTGCTGTAAAGTTAGGTTGAATTTGCTTCAGTGGTTTCAGAAGAGTAGATGAAAATGTGATTTTCCCATAGGGTCCAATGTTAAACCATGTTCCGTGCTGGCCGCCATGTTTTTCATTCGGATCGGAACGAAATGAGCAATCTTTGTTAAGGACCTTTAGTACATCATTCCTGTAAAGTTTGGTTCAATTTGCTTCAGGCTTTTCTGAGAGCAGAAGATGAAAATGTGATTTTTCCCATAGGGTCCAATGTTAAACCTAAGCTCTGCACTGGCAGCCATTTTTTTTATCGGATCATAACGAAATGAGCAATCTTTGTAAAGGACCTTCCATTCATCATTCTTGTAAAGTGTGCGTGAATTTGCTTCAGTGGTTTCAGAAGAGTAGATGAAAATGTGATTTTCCCATAGGGTCCTATGTTAAAGCATGTTCCGTGCTGATCGCCATGTTTTTTGTTGGATCAGAACAAAATGAGCAATCTTTGTTAAGGACCTTAAGTACATCATTCCTGTAAAGTTTGGTTCAATTTGCTTCAGCCTTTACAGAGCAGAAGATGAAAATGTGATTTTTCCCATAGGATCCAATGTTTAACCTAAGTTCCGCGTTGGCAGCCATGTTTTTTATGGGATCGGAACAAAATGAGCAATCTTTGTAAAGGACCTTCCATAAATCATTCCTGTAAAGTTTGGTTGAATTTGCTTGAATAGTTTCAGAGGAGTAAATGAAAATGTGATTTTCCCATAGGGCCTAGTATGTTAAACCATGTTCCATGCTGGCGGCCATGTTTTTCATCGGATTGGAACAAAATGAGCAATCTTTGTTAAGGATCTTTAGTACATCATTCATGTAAGGTTTGGTTCAATTTGCTTCAGCTGTTTCAGAGCAGAAGATGAAAATGTGATTTTTCCCATAGGTCCAATATTAAACGTAAGTTCCGCGCTGGCGGCCATGTTTTTTATCTGATCGGAACAAAGTGAGCAATCTTTGTAAAGGACCTTCCATACATCATTCCTGTAAAGTTTGGTTGAATTTGCTTCAGTGTTTTCAGAGGAGTAGATGAGAATGTGATTTTCCTATAGGGTCCCATGTTAAACCATGTTCCGTGCTGACGGCCATGTTTTTCGTTAGATCGAAACGAAATGTGACATCTTTGTAAAAGACCTTAAGTACATCACTCCTGTAAAGTTTGGTTCAATTTGCGTCAGCCTTTTCAGAGCAGAAGATGAAATGAGATTTTTCCCATAGGGTCCAATATTAAACGTAAGTTCCGCGCTGGCGGCCATGTTTTTCATCGGATCGGAACAAAATGAGCAATCTTTGGAAAGGACCTTCCATACATCATCCCTGTAAAGTTTGGTTGAATTTGCTTCAGTGGTTTCCGAGGAGTTAATGAAATCTGAAAAGTTAACAGACGGACACCAAGTGATGGCAATAGCTCAGGCTGACCCTTTGGGTCAGGTGAGCTAAAAATCTTAAAACATTTGAAAAAACAATTCAAAATTTCGAAGTCAGTGGAGCATAACTGCAGGGGCATAGACATAAAAATGCCACTGAAACTGAGCTGTACTGATGCTAATGCAACTGCATACCAAATATCAATGGGCTAGTACAGGTGGTTGATGTTAAACAGACCCAAGAAAAAACTTAAACAATTGTGGACGCCGCTGCTGGAATCACCATACCTATGTCTCACTTTTTTCAAGTATTCTCGAAGGCTCAACAAAAACTTAAACCTGGTCTCTGGACAGTGAAATTGAGGTCAAGGTCAAACGCCATATGGCAGACTGACATGTACTAACCAAGACCAAGCTTTATACCAAATATCATTGACTTCTAGCTTCTAGTTATTGAGAAAAGATCTTAACCTGGTCACTGGACAGCAAAATAAGGACCAACTATAGTTTCAACATCAAAGGCTTCTATATAATAACTTGAGTTTATGCCCGCTGTGGCCGTCATACTTTGCACACCTATGTCTCGCTGTCTGCGCAAGACAAAAATCCATCCTGGCAATAGCCAGATGAGCTTAAAATGCAACCAAAAGGTATGCACATAATCATTTTATACTTAAGGTGGCTCACTCATCACATTTTTGAATTTGTGTCAGATTTCCGATTTCCTCTGGTTTTCTCCAATACAATGGCAAAAAGAATTTTGTACAGGGAACCCCACTTTTAAGTTCATGAATGTCTTCTATAGGTCAAATTAAGACATCTGACAAGTTTTCATAAAATTCTTCATATAACTTCATACTTTAAGACAACAAATAGTCCTGGTGTAAAACTAAGGGAAAATCCAGAAAAATCCATTTCCTGCCAAATTTTGAATGTCTTCTATCTATGTTAAAAGCACACAGACCTATATGTTTCTTTTTACCATTTCATTAAGTCTACAATGCTTAATCAATTTATTAAATAGGTTTCAAGAAATCCTTAATATAAACAACATCAGGAGTGAGCCTCCTTAAACTCTCTGTTTCAAACTTCTGGATAAAAGCTTTAAGAGGAGTTGATTACATTAAGTAGGTATCCTGTTATTTGGCAGATAGACAAACAGTCTGAAACCTATAGCATATGCACTCAAATGATTCACAGATGATATATAGAATCCACAATTGCATCGAGTGAGAAACAATATTTCTACACAAGAGATAGTTAAATTTGAATAGTTAAATTTTCAAATTTTTTAAACGCGAGGCTTGCCGAGCATTTGAAATATTTGAAAATTTAACTATCGAGAGTGTAGAAATGTCGTTTCTCACGAGATACAGTTGTGAATTTCATTTCTCTAATGATTTCAAGGAGATTTTGGACAAAAACATAACCCACTTTTCTGATTATCCGAAAGAAATGCGTTCTTTGAGGGTGACGTCATCAGGCATGGTCACCTTTTTTCATGGCGTCATAATGGTCAAGTCGGAAAACGGCAAACGTATTTGATGTCATAACTGAATTTCATCCAATCACTTGATGAGAACAACATTCTCTCTAGAGAGGAGAAACGTATTTCTCCAACTGTTCAGGAAACGTGAAAACAGGACAGAAATTAGAGATAAACTGATAATCAATAACAAGGAAAAGCAATAGCTTTTAAGGACTTTTATTATATAGATAGCGGTGATATATCGAGTTTTCTCAGTTAAATAAATGTCATATTGTCACCGGTGACAATAAAGGATTTCTAGTCACTGGATGACGTCTTAATGAAGCGACGTCACAATGTCTCTTCAATGTCGTCGTCAAGTAAACAACTGGCGTATTGACATGAAAAAAATAATCCGCATCTAAAATCTCGGTTTTTGAGTAGAAAATCTATATAATAAAAAGCATAACTAATTGGCCGTCATGAATATCAATAAAAATGTCACTCGTGTCGATCAACGCAGTGGATTTAACTCGTGGCAGAACAAGTTCTGCAACTCGTTAAATCCTTCTGCGTTGTTCGGCACTCGTGACATTTTTATTGATATTCACGACGGTCAATTAGTTATACTATAAATAATCAGGTAAACTAACAATTTTAATCAAAATTGCACAGATGTATTCATGAGTCATTAAACAATAATAATTTAACAAGTGACAGTCGACTTATACTGTACTCAAATTACACAAAAATTATGATGAACTAGAGAAATAGAAGTATGATTTCTACCAAATCACTGTTTCCGCAGATTTTGTTCGTTTCAGTTTGGTTTTAGTTTTGTCTGCAATATCTGTGTCGATATTTGTTTCTAAGATAGTTTTTCTCTCATCACAAACTTTCCTATCATGTCGAACCCTTTCTGGGTTCCTTAAAGTCACAACATCATCGTTAATATTCCTTCTGATTTCAGGACAAACATAATCTGTACCCATCTCTGTATCTGAATGTAGTTGTAAATCCTCATTACTTGATGTTATGTCTTCCGAATTTCCAAGTATATCGGAACAACCTTTCCCCGATGTTCTGAACACATGAGGTCCACTCCTCTTCATAACTGTAGTGGTACCCATGTGTAAAGTCTCTGAATCACTTTCACTGACTACAGAAGGAGTATAAGATTTGATTTCATTTAATTGGTCAGTTTCATTCGAAACCAAAGAATCAGGTCTTGCAATTTGCTTAAAAGTTCCAAATGTATTCAAGTGATCTTTTGATTGGTCAGTTTCATCTTTAACTAACGAATCAGGTCTCTGCATTTGTTTAAAAGTTCCAAATGTATTCAAATGATTTCCCCATTTTGAAGGTATTTGTTGGTAATCAGGTAGATCTGTTTTTTCAATATGAAGTTCATAATTGACTTTTTCTGTATTTTCTGGTTGGTTATTAACTGCATCAGTGTTTATAACGTCTGCTGGTACAGCGTAGTCTGAGTACAGAACTGGCGTTTCATTTTCTTCAGCATTGGAAGTAACAGTGTTCATTTCAACATACATGTTTTCTTCAGATTTATATACTGAGTCGAAGAACATATGTCGCTTTGGCTTGGGCGCTACAGGTGGTGGAATTTCAGCATAAATTCTTTCATTTGATGTACATTTTGTCAACTTGAATTTTCTTGGACTGTAAATTTTCCCTTTACTAGGAGGATTCCATTCACCTTGAACAGGGGAATCAGGACAGTTTATTTCTGCATAACCTGGAGGGGAGGGCAGAGTGTCATTAGTAAATTCATTAAAACATGATTGATTCACAGGTGGCGAAGGCAATGTGGCATTCATCAGAGTATCATCCACTGACTGGTCGGCTGGCGGTGGTGGAGGTGGCAGGTTTAAGTCCATGTCTATAGATTTGTAGTGTCCATCATGCAGACTGAATCGTTCACTCTCCATGTAATCATCAGAAAATTGAGGTGGTGGCGGTATAGGTGGTGGTGAATTATGACTAGGATAAGACATGTCTGGCTTTACAACTGCCTTCTTTTTGCCATGTTTTATTGGCTGAGCATATACCGGAAAATCGTTACTGTGTGTGCTGTGATCTGATTCACTACCTCCAATGCATGTTTGTGTGTTATGATCCAATCCACTGTTTTTCACAAATGATGTCGTATTGTGATCGGCTTCACTAGTCTTCCTGCTCGTTGGTGTAGTATTTACCCATGGATATGAGGTCACAATGTAAGGTTCAATGCTGCTGAAATTAAACAAACCAATGAATTATTTTTTTGTCAATATTTGAAACAGAATTTCACAATATTTGTGTCACAAATTTCCAAGGTTACATATTTACTTAAGATGGGATTATATCTGCCTTAACCCCCCCCCAAAAAAAAAAAACAAAAACAAAACAAAAAAAAACAACAACAACTAAAAACAGTCAGTGTCTTCACAATAACATGGATAATTTATATTATTATATAGTTAGTGGTGATTTATCGAGTTTTACCAGTTAGACAAAATCTCATATGTTCACTTAGTGAAATAAACAATTTATTTTCACTGAAGGAAATGATATCAAATTATAATCACCGATGTAAACATCTAAAGCATTAATATGAAAACAATAATCCTTAATAGGAAGAATCATTTTATTGATTTGAAAATCTATATAGTTGAGCAATAACAGACATACCCAAGGACATCAATTGTAGATTTGACAGTCAAAATGCAGTTACAGCCTGTAAACAGATATTCTGATTGTCAAATCAAGATTGATGCCCTCTGGTATTCAAATAATGTACCGTTATTGCAATTCTTCTGCAATTAAACGATTTCATGTTCTATTTTTTACTTGTGTTTTTGTAACCCTATTAGGAACCAGACTAAACAGGGAACCAACTTTGTCCTAGGTTTGTAGATGGTGCCATTGACAGTCAGTTTTGACCAATTAAAACCTCCTGTATATAAATGTTGTATTAGAAAAATCAGTATAATTAATCAAATGTGATGAGTGTCAATAATAATTTCACTTTTGTCGAAAAACATAATGGATTAAACTCATTTCCAAACAAGTTCCAAAACACCTTTAACTAGCGTTGTTCTGCACTCGTGACATTATTATTTTTGATCTTCATCACAGTCGATTAGCTACACTTCCCAAAGCAAAATTATGGGAGCTGAAATTGCTATTACACAGAATTTTTTAAATTTTCACATAAATTTATGTTTTTTGATAACCCTACATCCATGAACAAGTGAAGATACATAGATGTAGTGTTGCTCGACTTTTGGCAATGAATTCTGCTCAATCTGTGCTAGGGGCCGTCTTCAACTTAGGCCTAAATTAAAATATTGTTTGTTTGCTGTTCCCCGACCGACCCTCAAAAATTGTCCAGAGTGGCAAAATTTAATTGCTTCGAAAATTATATTTTTTTTTTAATATTTCGTTCCGGGTGCGGAACGTCAGAGTCATTTATGTTCTGACGTAAAAAGATTTGCATCAATTGTAGGCTCGACATTTGCGGTAACAGTACTTGCTTGTCAAGCGTTCATGAAACCAATTTATGGAAACCACGTGCGATTATTGTTGACATATTTCCAGCCACAGTTCTTCACTCATTTAAGGTACGGTCCGCTCATTTTAAAACATAAGGTACCCTTTGATGGTGAACAAGACATGACAGATTTAAAATGAGCAATTATTACACGGGGGAATGTATTAAAAGATAGATGAATTGATCTGCAAAGACAAACTTCACAGACTAGTTCTTAAAGGATAAATATGATATTGAGGTGTCCAAAATAAGTAAAAGGACCAGGAAATTCTTAAACCAAAATCTGACAAAATATTGTTTATGTTATTTTAGATCTCATAAAAAAATCTTTAACAAATGGGAAAATACAATTAGATATAATGAAAGCTATTGATTTTATTGTTTGTTTTATTTAAGAACCAGATTGTTTTCAGGAGCTCCGGCTACAGAGCTGCCATGCGTGTCACCAGTTGGGGCTGAGAGGAATGGCCTTCCTCTGCAGGGTAGTCATGTCATAATACGGAAAGCCTGACCTCGAACCATTGTAGCCAATCTATGAGGAGAAAGGACAAGCCACTCTCCGTGCAGCATTAAAACCCCTTCTATATATTCCCAAGGAAAGCAAATGGACTGGGTGTCGTATAGAAGGCTAAATTTCCTGTCCCTACCCATTTCTCCCCTTTTCCAATCGCAATCAAAATTCGTTGCCCTGGATGTTCCTGACAACTTTATTTCTTTCGTCTTTTATAAAATTTGTTGCCCTGGATGTTCCTGACACCTTTATTTCTTTCTTCTTTTATTCAAAATGGTTTTGAATTGATTAAATTGTTCTCGTCTTAAGAAGCTCAACTGAGAAGCTTTTAATTAGATAGTATACAATTATCTGTTATATTATATCGAAATTTCTTCACCGGTTGACCTTCCTATGCGACCCAACGCTTACCGGTTGACCCAGCGAAATCTCAAATGTCATGTGACACGGTTTGCAATTCAGATCACAGATATTTTAATGAGTGTATATTCAAGATTAATGAACGTCAAGGATTTGCATGCAATAAAAATTCTTGGTAATGCGTATACCATAAATGTGCCAAGAAAAGATTACATAATATATCAGATTTTGGTATCGAGACTGTGGTAAGGGTTACACATCGAGATCACATTGTACAATAATAACTTCCAAACAATATTTTCCACAAAAAAATATTGTGAATCCAAATGACATCTCAAATTCAGCAAGAATACCTTTCAATAAAACAGTTGACTTGGGAACGGTGATATCGTGGCACGGGTTTTACATTTCGGGGACATTGATGACCATATTTCCTTACAATGACTTCCAAAACAATATTTTGCACGGACATTTTCGTATCCTAGTAAAATATCTTACTTATTTAACAGATGCACAGTTAAAACACAGTAGACCATACAATAAAGATATAATTATCTAATAATAAAATTTGAGGACGGTGATTCCCTGTTAAGTCATTTACAATTTTTAACAATCTTAGATTATATTTTAATATGAATTTAATTTATAAATTCTGATATAGTAGATACTGTTTAAATTGTAGTATACATCAAAACTGGATGTGTACCCTTGATTAACTCAGCAAGTGGTGGAAATATATATGTTTCACAGTGTTCTAGCCAGGATTTGAAAAGGGCAAGGCGCCAATCGCAAAAAGGGCACTTTACTGCATAAATCAAATATGAAAAAGGGCACTTTGATATGTAGATTGCTTTTTCAAAAGGGCTAACTGAATGTATGCATAAGTATCACAGCATTGAACTGTTGAGACTTTTGTTGATTTTAATTTGACCTTCTGTACTCTTTCTTCTATGTCCCCATTTGAATATTCAGATTACTTTTTGTTTTTTTTTTCATTTTATCAGATTAGATTCTTTCAGAAGAATTAAAATGTAGTTTCATAAGAGATGGTAGGGTGGCAAAATTAGTAATCCATAAATAAGTTGACTGAATAAGTATCATAATTTATTTTAAAGTTCAAATATCCAAAAAAAGTATGTGAATTTAGCCACATATATTATTTCAGACAGTTAGAAAATTTGCAGAACATTCTGTTAAATTGGTGTATTTCATGGTAAAGAATAAAATCTTATAGCCAAAAATTGTAAAATGAAGAATATTGCAAGGGAGGTAATTAATGAAGTTTTCCAAAAATTGTCATATGTTGATTGCTGGTAATTATTGTAAATGTTGACTGATTGTTAAATAAACAACACCTGTCCTAATGACAACACCTGTCCTAATGACTGTCCCAATCAGCCCTAATTAATCACTCTAATGAACTTGTTTACCTGTCACAAAGCTACATGATTGACATAAAATCAATAACCGGATATTGTACGATGTTTTGTCAGTTTGACAAAGTACGTTATGGGCTATTTCACGGTGATTTTACATACAATTCGAGCAAAACGGCACTGGCGCCACAACAAAAAGGGCAGACATGGTGAAAAGGGCACTGGCGTCATGAAACTAAGGCTGGCGTTGCGCCAGACGTTTTATGTCTACCGAAAACACTGTTTCAAGTATTAAATCCTCCAGAACTCTTTAAGTTCGTCCTTCCAAATGTAAATATCCTGCCCCTACCCATTTATCCATTTTCATCGTTGCCCCAAGGGTATATTCCCTATTAGATTCTGAATTTATAAAAATCTGTTGAAATATCTATAACACTGGACTTGGATTACTCCAGTAAGAGATGAAGACAATATATGTTTCAGATAATCCACAGGAGAGCTTTAAAGCATCTGTCTTATACCTTTATTTCTCGATTATGCTTCAAATAGTATTTTTTTTTCAAATTCATCAATCTAAATGTTATTCTCCTGCCCCTACCCATTTATCCATTTTCAACTCGTTGCCCTGGTGGTCTTCTTCCCATTTTTTTTTAAATTGTAAATATTGCTAAAATAATCGTATCTATAACACTGGACTTTGATTACTCAAGTACGTTTTGGAGACAATACATATGTCGCAGATAATGCCCACGAGATCATCATTCCAATGTAAATATCCTGTCCCTACCAATTTCAATTTTCAAATAGCTGACCTGGCTGTCTCATCTACATTAAACCTTTATTTTTCGATTGTGCTTCATAAAGTTTTTTTTTTCCAAATTCATTAATCTAAATGTAATCTCCTGTCCCTACCCATACCTCAATTTTCAACTGGTTCCCCCGGTGAATTCCGACAGCAGATACTGTTTAGATCTCAGTATACATAAAAGATTTATTGTTCTTTATCAATATTGAAATATCCGCTTTGCCAGTCATTGTTCTTTTAATTGCACTAATGCTAATAAAAATTGATCTTTGTCCAAGTCATTGCCTGTTAAACATTCATCAAAGATGAAAAAATAAAATGTTTTCCCTACCTACCGACCCATCACTCTTAAAGTACAGTTGGGGAACTGCAAACAAACATATTTTTAAGGTTGGCCTTACTATGAGGTATGAGCAAAGCTCATTGTTGAAGGCCTCATGGTGACTTCAAGATGAAGAACAACAATGAAAGCGTTGTTCCATTGCTTTGTTTTACCATGTATTTGTAGAGACTTTGTCTCATGTGCATTTACTCCATATCCCTTCATTGCATATCAATTAAAAGGAATATATCAATAGTCAGTATTTGAAATTATAGGTCCTTCCACAACTGCTTCTCATAGCTTTTATGACAAGTTTCTTTATCCCATTTTTTACCTTGTTACATTTTCCTTATCTTCTCCTGGATCTGATTCTAATTTCTTCTGTTTGACTGGAACTTGATACTCATTGAAGATCTGTAAAATAAAATGTCAATAACTAGAACTTTTGTAGGATTTCTGTAAAAGAAAAAGCATAAATTATTTAAGAGAGTATGAGTGTCAGATTTCAGAAGCACTCGATATCCTCGGGTTTTATCCATTCAAACATGGTTAATTTTTTTTGTGCATGTATCATATTTTCTTGGTCATAGGTCACTTTAAAATGCATAAAATAGACAATGTGTAAAATTTATAAATTTCATATTATATATTCAAATATTTTAAAGCATATAAACAGCTAATAGAAATTGAAGGAAAAGCCTAGAGAGAACTGTTTCCCGCCAAGATTTTGACCTTTAATATCTCAAAAATTCTGACATCGATTTTCAAAATTTTTTGCGCATGCGTTTAATTAGCAAAGTTCTTCAAAACAAAAGGTCAGAATTTTAATTCTAATTACAAAATTTCTGACACTCGTAATCTCTTAAACAATAATACAATTTTGGAATGTGTCATTGAGATATACAGTTGAGCTTCAATGGCGCAAACTACAATGATGCTAACAACATGGATGTCTTGAACACATTTTACGTTCCCTATGTGCAAGTCCAAGTATAGTTTGATCATGATTTCTCTAATTAAGAAATAATTCATGGGCGCAGGTGGTTTGTTGGAGATTTACATATGGGTGGCCATTATTTTCGTTAATATTTTACCCAGAGCGTACATACCTGTTAACCCTTCCACATTGTGAGGGAGACTCCCACTAACTAATCAAATCTCCGACTTTAGAAGGTTCTCCCTCGTGGGAGACCAAAATCTGCCACAAAGAGAAAATGTCTCCCACAATCTCCCACATTTGCAAAATAACATAATATTTTTAGAAAAAAATTGTTTTTTCAATACAAAAATGTTCATTTTACTACTTTATTTATATTAAAAACAATTATTATTTACACAATACGACAATAGAAGCCATGCAAAATAGTTAATTATGTTGTTTTAGTTAATTATAATCCTGTAATGGTATTTGCTAATTACTCTATTTTCTTTTAAAGTTATCTTTTTATCACAATGAAAATTACAAAAATGCCTGTTTAAGGTCCTCACTCAAAATCTCCCACAAACAAAACCTGTTATGAGGGAGATCTCCCACATAGTCCTTCTTGTAGGTTAACACCTATGAGAGCGTAGCGTATAGGAGCGAGGGGTAAAATAAATGAAAATAATGGACACCCATATGTAAATCGACTACAAACCACCGGCGACCATGAATTATTTCGATACTAATATGACATTTCATGATCTGAGCGGACCTATAGTGACACGGTAATGACCGCCATTACTTCAGATTTACTGACGTTTTTGTACACAAAACATATTGTGACGTCGTCAATTTCAGCATTAAGACTGTTGTGAAGTCGCTCATTACGTTATTGGAGATTTTCATATGGCCAGTCGTCATGGTTTCCATTGTTCCCATATTAGAATACCCCTTTAGCTCAAACCATTTTCATTGGCCCCCCTTGGTTGTTTGAGCATTTGAAGTATTCAAATTGTTATTTCAATGTTCAATTTCATAAATTTAGGTCATGCTAAACAAAAGTATTCAAAAGCAGTTATTTTCTTCCATTAATACACTCCTGAGTTATACTGCATGATATCATAATGACGAAGTTATACTGATATCATATAAAGCGAGTACACTGGTTTAAAATGCTTTTAAATTGAAGTCTTGTTTCATGCACTATATGAACTAAACAAGATTTATGCCAAGTTCACTCAAACAATTCCACATATCAAATGATAAGTGACTATAAACATGATAAAGTCATACATTTTTGTTTTTTTGTTTTTGTGTTTTTGGGGATGGTGGGGTCTGATTATCAGGTATAATAATGATATAAGTGTAAGCAAATTTTTACTTTAGATCCTTACATCAATTTTTGTTCTTTTCTAAGAGGAACAATACATTAGACATAGAGGCAGTTTGATCCACAACAATAGTAACTATTGTTCAACAATAGCAAGATCGAACTCACTATTGTACCGGAAGATTACGCAATGTTATGGTTAACTGCGCATGTCTTGTCAAACAAGAGTAATAGTCCACTCGACTCTTGTCGAACTATAGTTAAAGTGTGACGTCGTAGACTGATCTTTCGATGAATTTCATTGGTCACTCCTTATTCTAATCCGGATTTCCCTCGTATGGACCAAAACAATAGTTGTTGATCGAACTGCCTCATAAAGTACTTGAACTTTATAGCAACAGTCTGAAATAGACAGTTTCTACAACGAGAACTAAGTTGATTATGTAATTTATCACATCCAATTAAATAAATTTTGCAAATGTTTGAAAATTAGGCTTGCCGAATTTTAAGCATTAGAATATTTATTTAACAAGAAATTTCATAATTAACATGTTTAAGTTGTAGAAAAATGCATGGGTGTTCCGCGGAACACATGTGTCGCCTGCACTATATGTATATAAAGAATTCCTGTTTTGTTTTACAATGACAAAGTCCAATGATAATCAGAAAAAATCATAATTAATGATAAACTAAATGCATGGTGCACATCTGCAATATATGTTGAAGCATTCCTGCAAGTTTGGTTGGAAAGTACCAAGTGGTCTATGAGGAGTTGCGGATAATGGAGGTATACCCTATTACGGCAATAAGCTAAAATGACAAAGTCGAAAAATAGCTTAAAAATCTGGAAAAACAGAAATAAAGAAAAACAAAATACATGGTGCACATCTACAATATATACTGAAGCATTCCTGCAAGTTTCGTTGGAAAGTACCAAGCTGTTTAGGAGGAGATGCGGATAATGTAAAAATTTTGGAGCCATACAGACAGACAGACAGACACACGGACGGACAGACGCAAGACGACGGATAGTGATCCCTATGTGTCGATCCTGCACTAGGTGCAGGCGACACAAAAAAGTCTTCTCTATGTAAACAATATAGTTAAGTTTGTGACAGTTTTCAGTAAATGTTTTTTTCTCATTGACCGCTCCCGACATGTGTTGCTTCAATGACATATTTTAGCTGCGATCGATGTTGCTCAACATTTTTATTCTCTTCTTGTAACCCTGGTGCTTTCAGCTGGATAACCCTGAGCATCGCCCAAGTTGGCACTCCATGGCGGGTGGGGAGCAAGGGAGTGACCTTGATATAATTTTTGTCAAGAATACCGCTTAAGTGCACGCTAGGGGCCTTCTTGATCTCGCTTGAGGGGGTGAATATTGTTCACCTCTAGTTGAAGACCCTCGGGCGACATCAAGATGTAGACAGGAATAAAAGCCCTGTCCTTGATAAACTGGAGTTTTCTATGTATCGTGTGCGTTTTTGTCACATGTACATTCACTCCATATCCTTTCATTTTTTCTATTTAAATGGAAAAGATTTTATTATAAACAGTTATAATCACAATTGAAAAAACATTAAAAAGATTTTTCACTCAATCTTTCATAAAGAAAACAAATGAAATCCTTACCTAAATTTTATTTTTATCTGAAATTAGGACATAAAACTTTGGACAAACAAACTAATCTTTATCTATAAAGTATCAGCTATTAAGATAAGGGGTGTTGTACAATTATCACATTTTAGTTTTATAATATTTGATTTGTATTTCCTGTGTAAATAAATCAATAATGAAGGGATATGGAGTAAACAAGACCAAAGTAATCAGTGGAAGGGGCAACGACAGCAGCTGAATTACCCCTGAAGATGCATCCACTTATTTGTATTGTAAACCAGAGCATACTTTTACCTTAGTTACTCATGCATGAAATGTAGGACAAGGTGACCTTATTTTTATCAAGATTTCATGACTATCAACAGGGCATTTACTAACAATATATTATTCATCTGCCTGCTACAGTATCTCAGATATGAATTTGAACCCAAACTTTGACCTGAGTCACTCATGCATGAAATGTAAGTCAAGGTAACCAGATTTTAATACAAACATCAAGAACTACCAAATCTATCTATGTCTTCTAGTTGAAAAGATACATCGACATAATTTTTTGATGGATGAACAAGACTCTATATTCCCTTCCTTACATGATTGGGCAAGGGGATAATAATCATAGTAATAGACGATATTCCACTTTCAAATTTTTGGGTAATTGTCGAAATCTTACCCCGAATCTACTGGAAACTGGTACCTGACGTCAGTTGAGCGTAATCTAGGAACTCTCCTTTTTATTTTCTTGACCTCAAATAAATTGGTTGGAAATGACCCGCCTGGGATAAAATGTTGACTTATGACATGTTCGCCTTTTTTCCAATCATAAACACCTTTCATATGTTGATAGCAGAATGTATTCCCTTTGCCCTCATACAGCGAGACGCCATTTTTACCCCGTTTGACCTCTTTGACCCGCCATTCTAATACCCGGAACGTTCCGGAATTGGACTTTTGGAAGAACGTTTATAGAACAATATACATGTAATTATACTGTAAATCAGGAAATTTTCGTGCCTTCTTTATTTTGCGGTAGTCTAAAGTAATTTCACTTTGCCCAGTCTTAAATTCATGGTTGTCTGCCAAACTACTTAATGGCCCAATAGATGATTTGCCAATTAATTAAGGTCCATGCAAGTTCTAGTCAAAATTTGTGTTTCTTGGTCAAACCTTGAAAGGGAAATTACTCCTACACCGGACAAACAAACATTAAACATGCACACTTGTTTTAAAGTAGGGTCTTCATGCTTAGCCATCCTGGACAAAGTAATTCCCTACACAATATTTATGATATTCTGCAGTAAGTTAGCATATTTTCAATTTTTTAATACGAGAAGACAGTTCAAGTTAATACAATTGTTTATTTTTTTACTTCAAACAAGTAGCACTTTAAAGAATGGTAAGTGTTATTGGGGATTTGGTTTTGAATTACGTTGCTGGCTAAACGTCTGCTAAAGATTAAACTATCATAATGTTTAATAAAAAATGCTTTATTTTTCATTTTTTGGTTGGTTTTCACAAGCAGGGGACCATTCTGTCCCCTTGAGATTTTTCAAAAAGTTACCTCCCTTTTGGGTTTCGCTAAATTCATTCTGTTGATCGCAGAACTGGCAAATGGTCTATTGCATACAATTATTCGTGACCAATTTATTTTCGTGTTTCTTTTCTCATGCATTGAAGTTGTTATTCCAAAATGCATCATACATACCAACATGGTTGAAGTGGGCCATATCAGTAAGCTGGAATGGACTTTAACCATTCTACCTAACCAAGTGCTCATGCATAAAAAGGTCAGAGACAGCATACAAAGCATGCATTCCAGTTGTCATCCAAAATTGCATCAGGCATACCAATATGATGTCATTAAGCAGGAATGGACCTGAACCAGTCTTCCTAACCAGATGCCGGCCCGACCCTAGGGTATCACATAAGCCCCCTCACTTCATGAGGCGAGCTAACAAGAGGCTTTCAAGAGCCTGTATCGCTCACCTGGGCCATGGCTGGCATATACAGTTAAAATAATCCCAATGTTTTAAGGGCATTATTTTCAAATTTGTTAATAGACATTGATGTTATATTATCTTAAGTTTAACTATATTCCAGACTGGCAGCTATTTTGGATTTGGGTGCAGTTCTACTGTCACCTTTCTTGAAGGGGACCATTGAGTCTAATTTTGGTTCCAATTGACTAAATATTTTCAGAGGAGAACATCTTTAAATGCTTTATGATAGGCTTCCAATAAGTCTCCAGGTTAAACTATGTTCCCCACAGGGGCCATCTTGAATGCGATGCAGACAAGCTGGGCAAATTTTTCAAATGGTAACAACTATGGCCCGTTGTGACCAAGTATGTTTTCATTATTGGCCAAGTAATTTCAGGAGAAGATCTTTTAATGTTTTCCCAATGGGTCAAATGTTAAATCTGTTCCCCGCTGGCAGCCATCTTGCATAAAGCAAAGACTTGAAAAACAACTCTTTTGCAGGGCGGCAACCTAAAGACTATTGTGGCCAAGTTTGGTTCCAATTGGCTGAAAAGTTTCAGAGAAGATCTCTGAATGTATTTTCCCATAGGGTCCAATGTTAAAACTATGATCCCCGCTGGTGGCCATCTTGGATATAGCGCAGATCTGAAAAACAACTTTTTTGCAGGGGACCATCTAAGGACTATTGCGACCAAGTTTGGTTTCAATTGGCCCAGTAGTTTCAGAGTGGAAGATCTTTGAAATTATTTTCCCATAGGGTCCAATGTTAAAACTATAATCCCCGCTGGCGGCCATCTTGGATAAAGTGTGGATCTGAAAAAAAACTTTTTTGAAGGGGACCATCTAAGGACTATTGTGGCCAAGTTTGGTTTAAACTGGCCAAGTAGTTTCAGGAGAAGATTTTTGAAAGTATTTCCTAATAGGGGCCAATGTTAAAACCATGATCCCCACTGGCGGCCATCTTGGATATCGCGTGGATCTGAAAAACAAGTTTTTTGCAGGGGACCATCTAAGGACTATTGTGGCCAAGTTTGGTTTGAATTGGCCAAGTAGTTTCAGAGGAGAAGATCTTTGAAAATATTTCCCCATACGGTCCAATGTTAAAACTATGATCCCCGCTGTCGGTCATCTTGGATATCGCGCTGATCTGAAAAACAACTTTTTTGCAGGGGACCATCTAAGGACTATTGTGGCCAAGTTTGGTTTAAATTGGCTCAGTAGTTTCAGAGGAGAAGATCTTTGAAAGTATTTTCCCATAGGGTCCAATGTTAAAACTATGATCCACGCTGGCGGCCATCTTGTATATCGTGCGGATCTGAAAAACAACTTTTTTGCAGGGGACCATCTAAGGACTACTGAGGCCAAGTTTGGTTTCAATTGGCCCAGTAGTTTCAGAGAAGATCTTTGACTGAAAAGTTTACGCCGGACGGACAACGGACGGATGGACGGACGGATGACGGACGAAAAGTGATGGCAAAAGCTCACCCTGGCTATAGCCAGGTGAGCTAATAAAACTGAACCAGAGTCACTCAAGCATGAGATATAGGTCAAAGAGTCATACTACCTAGTGAACTATGTAGTATATCAAAGATCTACCTACTGACCTATTATCATTGTTCTACCTCTTACAGTTTCTGAGAAATCGACTTTAACGCAAAACTTAACCATGTTAACCGGACGTACAGCCGGACGGACGGATGGAAGGACGGACAAGGGTAACACTATATGCCCCTTCCACATTCGTGGGCGGGGCATAAAAATGGGAACACTTGATAAGATATTGTTGTAAAATTAAAGGTACTATGCACCCCTCCCCCCTCCCCAACACACACATATGCAGATCTTAGGGTGTTTAAAAGATGTTTAAAGAGAGGTAACTCTAGAGCCATCTTTACCTCTGCCTGAAAATTGAATTTGGCATGAGTCTTGTGCTAAACAGTTAGGTTTAAGACAGTATTCTATTTTATGTTATTTGTTGCAAACTCAAAAATCTGCAAAATATTTGAGTTTTAAGATGCAGAAGTCTTAACCAACTTTCACCTCTGGTAGCAAAATCAACCTTGACCCGAGTTTTTGGGTGAACAACTTTCATACTGATCATGTCTGAAGACAGTACAGAGTTGAACTTCGATAGCTCCAATACACAAAGGAATGATGAAAACAGTTCGAGCTATCGAGGTCTAAATTTGTTGAAAATTTAACAAAGGGGTCACAAAAAGGGTTCAAATATCCATTGTGTTCGAGCAGTCTGAGCCATCGATGTTCCACTGTATGTATATATAATTCTTGAATAGTGTCAAGTAATGTTATATACACATAAGGACAGGCAAAGCCTACTTGCTCAGGAAATGTTTTATTCTATAACTGCAATCATGTTTGTGACACTTACTCCAACTGAGGGTATACCCCCTTTCTTGACTCAGGACTTTGGCCTTATTTTGGGCGTAATTTGGACTTGACGCCTTGAGTCCATGGACTTTCAGCATGTTCCGGAAGTAAAGTTCCCCAATTTATTGTAAGAACCAATAACACAGTCATAATGCAGACTTATAGCATACATATATCTGGTGTGATAAAAATTGCTTTTGAGTAATTGCATTCACAAATGAGATAATCATTTCTTAAGTGAGTGTAAGATTTTATTGTCCTAAATATCCTTTTTGTGATACATTGACAGAAAACTCCATTTCTGGAAGTAAAAAGCACAATTTACTACTTCAAACCCTAAAATACAATATACTTATCCCCTAATTATAATAATAATACTTTCAAAGTCAAATGCATATATTACTTTGTCCATAATCAGTGAAGCAAAACAAAATTCAAGTTTGATCTTTCACTCAAAAATGTACCAATTTCCTGTATTGTAAACACATGTTACTTGCACAATTACGAACTACGACAGACCAAAAAGCAAAAAAAATAAATAAATAAATAAACTGGAGGTGACTGTCACAAAGATATAAATGGATACCACAACCCAATTTCTAAAGATTAATATTGATAGGTCAAATAATTTCCCCTTTATAGTGTGGAACAATAATTCTCTAATTTCTATCCAGTTTTCACATTTCCTGAACGGTGTGGAAACATTTGTTCTCCTCTCTAGAGAGGAGAACAAGTTTCGTGACATTTCCCGCCAAATTCATTCGGAATACAATCATCGGTGTTTTTCGTCCAGTCATTAGAGAAAAAGTTTCCACAACTTTCTCACAACATTTCTCACATCTCGTTAAATAAATTTTCAAATGTTTAAAAGCTCGGAAAGCCTCGCTTTCAAACATTTGAAAAATTTATTTAACTTGATGTGAGAAATTTCATAATCAACTAGTTCTCGTTATGGAAACTATATTCTCTAATTCTTGTTCAAAATAAATACTTCCCAAATAATGTTACATGAACTTAATAATCAACATGTTTAGACATTGATCTCACTTGCTGATTGGTTGTCTCGTGTCAGTTTCTAGAAATAGTGCAACCGGATGTTGATGAAATTAACACCTGCATCATTGTCTAGCGAATTGATTTTTACACTTTATGACTAAGATAACTGAATTTATTGATAATATGACATTTTTTATCAAAAATATTACACTCAACACTCCTTTCAATGAAAGGCGCAATGATACACATAGCAACGATGATAGCAACAAAATGGCGGCATACTTGAGACTGGAGACTATGGAGATCGCTTTAAGTCAAATAAATTTAGTAGGAATTAGAGAAAAAATCTCTAACATTGTTTTCCGGTTTATTACGATAATTTCTCACATCTCGTTAGTTAAATTTTCACATTTTAAAGTTCTCGGATAAACCTCGAACTTTAAAATGTGAAAATTTAACTATCTCGATGTGAGAAATATACGTAATAAACTGGAAACAATGTTAGAGACTATATTTACTATTCCTTCATGCATATCTTCATTAGTGTCCTTCCTTTGTATTATTTTTTTTCAAATTTTTAAAATAGTTTAAAGAGGAGTTGCACTTGCGAGCTAATATTAGTAGGAGGAATCAATGAAAAGTCCAAGTCAAATTATCTCCCCTCTTTGTGTAAGACAATAATTATATTTTTTTTCATGCAAATCTTTATACAGTGTGCTTTCTTTAAATGAAGTTTCATCAAAATCTAAGAAGTAGTAATAGAGTTGCACTTACAAATCAAAGCTCTATAAGAGCTGAAAGTGTTTGTATGTGTTGAAGTTAAGGTATTTCAGTGGTATTATTCCGCCATTTTTGTTTAATACTTGTTCATTTAGTTTTATTTGTATTTGCTTATAGGACATATGAGTAGACTTTTAGGTATTTTTTGTAATTATTAACAAGGACCCCATTGGAAATAAGACTTTTTTTTTACTTTATGGGTTATTCTTCTAGTATGTGTTCAATATTACAATATATATACTTTTAAAACTATTCATTGCTTAGCATTGTTTTATATATTGTTTTATGTGTACATGATATGACTGTATGCACTTGCCTGAATAAATATTATTATTACATACTTAGTAGAAATAAAAGCATTTTTGCATGATCAATATGACCGGAAGTAAATTGTCCATATTTTCAAACCCCGGGAAAATAATAGGTTATTTTATGCTCCTCATGCATCTGAGACAAAATAAACGACTTCCGGTCCATACTGGCCTGGGCAAATAAACGACTTCCGGTCCATATCGGCCTAGCATTTCTAAACATCGGAAGTATGTAATAAAAAGTTTAATACATGTGCATTTCCATATTAACCTGATTATCATCCCTCGACCCACACTGTCCCTCGACTTCGTCTCGGGCCAATATGGGTGTCTCGGGATGATAACCAGGCCAATATGGAAATGCCCATGTATTAACCTGTATTTATTATCATATTGATATCACCATAAAGAAATTAACATTTTACAATTTATCTCTCCTATTTCAATGTTAATGGTGACCCTTAGTTTTTATTTCTTTTTTATGTAAACTATATAATTATCTCAAAACTGATAAACAGCATGAACAAAATCTATAAATGATTATTAAAGCTATCCTTTCATATAAACATTTTCCCCATTAATTTGTGTCCATTCTTGAGTAGGCTACCCCACCTGCTATCTTGCAATCACCAATATATTCCCCTCCCATGAAGCATAACAAATGTAATGTCTGACAATATCTTTAACATCTATGCATGCTGTATGGGATCACAAAGTAACAGGATTCANGGCATGGTGATTTATCGAGTTTTACCAGTTAGACAAAAACTCATATGTTCACTTAGTGAAATAAACAATTTATTTTCACTGTAGGAAATGATATCAAATTATAATTACCAATGTAGACATCTAAAGCATTGATATGAAAACAATAATCCTTACATCTGTTTATTGATTTGAAAATTTATAAAGTTGAGCAATAATGGACATTATTTAAATACCTGAGGGTATCAATTGTAGATTTGACAGTCAAAATGCAGTTTACAGGCGATCTGTAGCAGAGCCTGTAAACAGATATTCTGATCGTCAAATCAAGATTGATGCCCTCTGGTATTCAAATAATGTACCGTTATTGCAATTCTAATGCAATTAAACGATTTCATGTTCTATTTTTGACTGTTTTTGTAACTATATTAGGAACCAGACTGAACAGGGAACCAACTTTGTCTCAGGTGTGTAAATGGTGGCATTGACAGTCAGTTTTGACCAATTAAAACCTCCGTTATATAAATGTTGTATTAGAAAAATCAGTATAATTAATCAAATGTGATGAGTGTCAATAATAATTTCACTTTTGTCAAAAAACATAATGGATTAAACTCATTTCCAAACAAGTTCCAAAACACCTTTAACTAGCATTGTTCTGCACTCGTGACATTATTATTTTTTATCTTCATCACAGTCGATTAGCTATACTATTAATGATTTTAGTACAAGACTTCCCAAAGCAAAATTATGGGAGCTAAAATTGCTATTAAACAGAATTTTTTTAATCTTTACACAAATTTATGTTTTTTGATAACCCTGCATCCATGAACAAGAGAAGATACATAGATGTAGTGTTGCCAGACACTTAGCAATGAATTCTGCTCAATCCGTGCTAGGGGCCGTCTTGAACTTACTATGAGGTATAAGCTAAGCTCATTGTTGAAGGCCTCATGGTGACCTCTAGATGAAGATCTAGAACAACAATGAAAGTGTTGTTCCATTGCTTTGTTTTACCATGTATTTGTAGAGAGTTTGTCTCATGTGCATTTACTCCATATCCCTTCATTGCATATCAATTATGGCAGATTTACCGGATGATTAACATATTTTATTTGCAATTCTTCAATGAACATACCAATATTCCTCTAGTAACACCTATAAAACTCCTTCTACACTCCTGTCTTTTGTCTGCTAATCAATTACTCAACTTTCTATAGAATTCTATTGTATACCAATTTGTCATCACTGGAGTATCAACGTAAACCCCTTCAGGCAGTACAAATTGGTATACAATAGAATTCTATAGAAAGTTGAGTAATTGATTAGCAGACAAAAGACATGAGTTTAGAAGGAGTTTTATAGGTGTTACTAGAGGAATATTGGTATGTTCATTGAAGAATTGCAAATATAATATGTTAATCATCCGGTAAATCCGCCATAAAAGGAATATATCAATAGTCAGTATTTGAAATTATAGGTCCTTCCACAACTGCTTCTCATAGCTTTTATGATCAGTTTCTTTATCCCATTTTTTACCTTGTTGCATTTTCCTTATCGTCTCCTTGATCTGATTCTAATTTCTTCTGTTTGACTGGAACTTGATACTCATTGAAAATCTGTAAAATAAAATAAAATGTCAATAACTAGAACTTTTGTAGGTTTTCTGTAGAACAAAATGTGTAAATTATTAAAACAAAAATAAAATTTTGGAATGTGTCAATGAGATATACAGTTGAGCTTCAATAGGGTCTGTAAGTCTCGTCATGTGACTAACGAGAATCCACGATAAACAGCCAATTTGAAAACGCTTCCCGCCAAAACATGACGTCTTTGGATTATGACGTTCAGATTTTTGTTTGAAACGTCATATATCTTTGTTTAAAATGTAACTTCCGGGTACAATTTTTGATCCCGGAAGTTCCAGTATTGTACGAGACTTACAGGCCCTATGGCGCAAACTGCAATGATGCTAACAGCATGGATGTCTAGAACACATTTTATGTTCCCTATGTGCAAGTTCAAGCATAGTTGGATCATAATTTCTCCAATACCCCTTTGGCTCAAACCGTTTTCATTGGCCCCCTTGGTTGTTTGAGCATTTGAAATATTCAAATTGTTATTTCAATGTTCAATTTCATAAATTTAGGTCATGCTAAACAAAAGTACCGGTAATCAAAAGAGGTAACTTATTTTCTTCAATTAATACACTCCGAGGTTATACTGATATCATATCAAGAGAATGACACTGGTTTAAATACTTTTAGAACAAAGTCTTATTTCATGCAACTATATGATCTAAACAAGATTTGTGCAAAGTTCTCTCAAACAATTCCACATATCAAATGATAAGTGGCAATAAAGTCGCACATTTTGTTTTTTGTTTGGTTTTTGTTTGAGTGTGAGTGCATTCTGGTTATCAAGTCTGCTCCTTACTAAGAGGAATAACCCTTACTTAACAATTCATTATAGTGAAATCAAAAGTACATGTAGTATTTCATAGTAACATTCTGAAATATAATATATTTAAGACTGTTACATTATATAAATATCTTATAGCTGGGAGGGTAACAATCTGCTCTGTCACCCTCCCAGCTTTATGTTATTTATTTTATTATACTTAATATGTTACTTTGAATTCAATCATTTATTGAAAATCACTGAATCATGAAGAGAGGGTAACAGTGCAAAAATTGTTACCCTCTTAGCCATATGACAGTTTTAGTGAATGTTACCCTGTCAGCTGTAATTAAAATCTTACATATGATAGATTGAATTGTCAAATTAATTTTTGTTGAGGAAAAATCTTCTAAAGTATAATAAAATCCAATAATGTATAGTGGGTAAATTTTGTGGGGTTTTAATTTTTTCATACTTTAATGGATGGACTTAAATCGCAAAAAATAAATTTCCTGAATATTTTATGTATTCTTATGATATATAGATTCTTTAATTATCCTAAAAAATTTAAAACACTTAATTTTTTGGCAAAAATTTTCCAATCGACTCGGTGAAATTTTTTATCCTTGAAAATAACCTGTTCTGCAGTACCGTACTTCCTATACATTTTTATGCAATAAACGTCAAAGATTTTTCATGTTTTATTGTCATATATATATATATATATACCTTCAGACAGAACACTGAAGATTTCAGGAATAGTAAATTATTATAAAATATATCATTGGAGGTTTATGAGAAATTTGTGTAATTGAAATCTTACGTTCTAAACAAGCCAGAAACACTTTCAACTCTGAACTCAAAATCAAATGGAGTGTTAGTTTTGTGGTTTAGAAATATTTGTTAAAAACCTTCCATACTTCTTTCCAGCACATTTAACTTGCCCGGGTAACTGAATTTGCTTCACTTTATACTGAGCAAATGATGAAAATAATGATTTCCCAATAGGGTTTGAATTAAACTACGTTATCATGCCATCTGCCAAGTGTTTTTTATCGGATAGGAAGGTAATGACAGTGTTTTCCATTTTTTAACATGGAAAGGTGGGTTTACAAATTGCCCTAAAAATCCAGGCTTACTTTTTCTTTAGCAGTTATTGTATAAGTTTCCATACATCATTCCTGTAAAGTTTGGTTGAATTTCCTTCAGTGAATTTGAAAGAAGATTTTCTCATTTGTCAAATGTTTAACTTAAGTCTGAACTGGAGGCCATGTTTTTTTAAAGGATCTCCCATACATCACTCCATTACAATTCAGTTAAATTTGATGTAATAGTTTCAGACCAGATGATGAAGATTTTGAAAGCACTACAAACATGCTACCGTTTGCTTGGCGAACCCTTTAAATCAGTACATATAATAAGTTAAAAAATATTTAGGTTCACAACCAGAAAACCATATAGATCTCTGAAAATTTAGCCAGAACCTGACTTGCAATTTTGAAAGAGTTGCAGATTAATAAACTTACAGACAAATAAGGAGACAGCAAGGCAAAGACAATTTGATTTTTTTTTTGGGGGGGGGATTTTTACCTCAGCTATATTTTGCAAGCTTTGTTGACCATATTATTATTTTTTTCCCATATACAGTAATTTAGAAAAAAAACTAGAGAATGTGTCTATAAGACACGGATGCCCCGCCGACAAATTTTTCATAATAGATAGCCCAAGTCAATCGGGCATAAAAATTAGTTCCCGGTCACTGAATCATGAGGAATTACCTTTACAGATGATTGTTCAATAAACTTTTGTTGAATAATGGAAAGTAAAAAAAATACCATACTAAAAGCTGTTAAACATTAAATATTGGACAAGTTATAAAATTATCCATGAATTATGTAGTATTCACCAATTAAACATGTTTGAAATGGGCCTAATGCAAAAGTTTAACAAAGTCATTCAAGCAGAAAATAAATGAAAAGTCA
>MJUU01054356.1:134636-155589 GCA_002080025.1 Modiolus philippinarum | reverse complement strand
TAGGTCAAAGCCACCTAACTGTCAATGTTTTGGGTAGTACTCATCAAGGCAATTAATTTGATGAAACATGATATTATTATAATGCGTAGTTGTTGAGAAATGGACTTTAACGCAAAATTTAACAAAAGTCACTCAAGCGTAAAATGTAGGTCAAAGCCACCTAACTGTCAATGTTTTTGGTAGTACTCATTAAGGCAATTAATTTGATGAAACATCATATTGTTATAATGCGTAGTTGTTGAAAAATGGACTTTAACGCAAAATTAAACCAAAGTCACTCAAGCGTAAATAGTAGGTCATGGATCCCTAATTGTTAGTGAATCTGTAAGTACTAATCAAGGTGCATGTACTGATGCAATATTATCAAAATACCACAAGAGGTTGTCAATATATGGACCTAAACGCAAAACTTAACATCGGGACGTACGGACGTACGGACGTACGGAGAAGGGTAAATCTATATGCCCCTTCCACTTCGTGGCGGGGCATAATTATTGAGCAAGGCTTTTTTTTCTACTGCACATGATGAGGGCCAGATTATTTTTTCAACCCAGGTTAAAAATTTTTGGGGCAAAAATCGGGGCCATATTTTCTTTTTTCTGAAAAATCCCAGGCCCCGACACCTAAAATAAAATTGTTCTTGCCTAACTGCAAGTTACACAAAAGTCATCAGTGTCAACAATATCGTTCAGTAAATGACAGCTTTTCAGTGTATACGTACGTTTAAATGGAAAAGCCTTTATCATAAAATGTTTATAACCTCCGTTAAAAAACATGTTACAAAGAATTTTCTTCAATCTTTCAAAAAGAAAACAAATAAAATCCTTACCTAAATATATTTTTATCGAAAATTAGGGCATAAAACTTTGGACAAACAAACTAATCTTTATCTAATAAATATCGGCTATTAAGATAAGGGGTGTTGTACAATTATCACATTTTAGTTTTATAATATTTGATTTGTACTTCCTGTGTAAATAAATCAATAATGAAGGGATATAATGCAGTAAACAAGACCAATGTAATCAGCGGAAGGGGCAACGACAGCTAATCGGCATGACAAGTTGTTTTTTACTAAACAATCAGCAGCTGAACTACCCCTGAAGATGCATCCACTTATCATTGATTATTGGTATTGTAAACCATGATATACTTTTAACTTAGTTACTCATGCATGAAATGTAGGTCAAGCTGACCAAATTTTTATCAAGAACCTCACGACTATCAACAGGGCATTTACTGACAATACATTATTCCTCTACTTGCTACAGTATCTCAGATATGAACTTGAACCCAAACTTTTACCTGAGTCACTCATGCATGAAAAGTAAGTCAACGTAACCAGATTTTTATACAAACATCAAGAACTGCCAAATCTATCTATGACTTCTAGTTGAAAAGATACATAGACATAATGTTTTGATGGATGAACAGACTCTATATTCCCTTCCCTACACGATTGGGCAAGGGGATCAGTGGCGGATTAAGGGGGTGGCCTGGGCCCCCTAAGTTGGAAAATATTTAAAATTCCTAGGAGTTTTTCAATAAATTTGGTTCCAGGCTCTCCTTTTGGAAAAATTATGGGTTGGGCCCCTAAGAAGAAAGTCTGGATCAGCCACTGGGGATAATAATCATAGTAATAGAACAATATACATGTAATTATACTGTAAACCCGTACACTTTCGCAGCTTCTTTATTTTACAGTAGTCTAAAGTAATTTCACTTTGCCCAGTCTTAAATACAAAAAAAATACCGAAGTTGCATAAAAACAGTAAATTTCGTTATGCTGTACAAGTGTTTCAAGGAGTAACCTCTCATCAGCAGCATTAAAATCAAATAATTGGAAAGCCATAATCCAAACGTTATAATAAAAGAAGTACTCAATACCAAATAAATCGAAATAGGGAGCCAATTCATGGTTGTTTGCCAAACTACTTAATGGCCCAATTGCATGCAATTATTCGTGACCTTTTTATTTTTGTGTTTCTTTTCTCATGCATTGAAGTTGTCATTCCAAAATGCATCATACATACCAACATGGTTGATGTGGGCCATGTCAGTAAGTGGAAAGGGACTTTAACCATTCTACCTAACCAAGTCCCTCATGCATAAAATGTAAAGTCAGAGACAGCATCCAAAGCATGCATTCCAGTCGTCATCCAAAAATGAATCGGGCATACCAATATGGTTGATGTGGGACATGTCATTAAGCAGGAATGGACCTTAACCAGTCATCCTAACCAGATGCCGGCCACGCTAGGGGTATCACATAATATAATTCTTGGATTGTGTCAAGTCATATTGTATACACATAAGGACAGGCAAAGTCTACTTGCTCAGGAAATGTGTTATTCTATAACTGCAATCATGTTTGTAACACTTACTCCAACTGAGGGTATAAACCCGCCTTTCTTGACTCAGGACTTTGGCCTTATTTTGGGCATACTTTGGACTTGACCACTTGAGTCCATGGACTCCATGGACTTAAAAGTCGAGGCATTCTGTATTTGTACTTCAAATTTCTAATTTTCTTGAAAAATCAAAATACACTCTGGATTTCATCTCTAATTCTGATCGTACTCTGGTCTAAAAGGGGGAGGCTGATTATACTCTCCCAACTTTGTTCATATCAGTTCAGGAAGTATCCAAATTTATTGAAAGAGCCAATAACAGTGTCATTATGCAGACTCACAGTATATATCTGGTGTGATAACCAGAAAATATTCAAAGACAAATTATCTACCCTTCAAAATGTCGAAAAACAACCATACTACTTCATGCACATCTTCAGATGGTGTACTACAACTGTATAGGAATGAGAACATGCGCTGATAAGGTACATGGACGGACAGATGGAGAGATGGCCTTAGTTTACTTTAGGGGACCCGGCCCTGTCCTATATAGGTTAACCATATCCCTAACCTAAACACTAACCACAAGACACTAACTCTAGCCCTATTCCTAACTTTAACCCTAACCCATAACCTTAACCCTAACCAAAACTTACTGTAATAAATGTAAATGCAAAAAAATCACCACCCTAAAGTAGTGGGTCCTCTAAAGTAAATGAGGACAGACAGACAGATTGACGGACGGACAGGCTGATTCCTATATACCCCCTAAACTTTGTTTTGGGTTGAGGTGGGTACATTGTATAATAATTTGTAAAGGTTCCATGGAACCTAAGGTCTGGCCTGCTCACTCCACTGTCATTTTAAATTGGCCTATTCATGTATTAGGATGTGGTTGCTAAGTAGAATTCCAAGAAACAACTGGTCTTTGACAGTTTCAAGAAAATTTACCAAAATTGGAATACAATATTTATGAAACCTAACAATTGAAAATATTGTTTTTAACTAAAATTCATCAAAACATGTGGTTGCAAACAAGAATTTCCCAAAATTGTTTGTCTTTTATAGTTTACCAAAATTAGAACAATATTTTTTAATTCTTAATTTTCAGAATTATGTCTTGCATGAAGAAATGGCTAAAATATTTGATTGTATGCAAAAACTTCAATAATTAGTTAAGGTTCCGCTGAACCTAGTGTCTCGTCTGCTCACTCCACTTTCATTCTAATTTGTCCTATTTTAAAATGTGGTTGCTAGGTAGAATTTTACCAAAATTGGAATACAAAATTTATGAAATCTAGCCATTGAAAATATTATTTTTTTTACTAAAATTTATTAAAACACATGGTGGAAAAAAAGAATTCCAAAAACATCTCGTCTTTCAGAGTTTCAGAAAATTAGCCAAAATTGAAACCATATTTTTTTAATTCTAAGTTTTCAGAACTATGTCTTGTATGAAGAAATGGCTAAAATATTTGATTGTACGTAAAAATTTCAAAAATTGTTAGTAAGGAAATTTACCAAAGATGGAACCGAATAAAATTTTTAAAGCTTATCAAGCATCTATAGACTATATGCAACAGTTCTACATCAAAATTAAAGTCCTTATTCTAAATTTTGTATAAACATTGTTGATTTATGGACGTAAATAGAAAATATAGCCAAATTCATTAAAGCGGAAAATATAGGTCAAGGTGACATAATTCTGTTATGGATGTTGGTTACTACAAGAGATGTAACCACTTCCCAATCATCATCTGTCTATGTCATGTAGGTGCTAAGATATTGTGCAAACAGAAAAATTTCATTGAAAAAACTAAGTCCATCTAATGGAAAAATACAGAAAAATTGGAATTATTTTTTTCAAAAACTAAACTTGGGATTCAATAATGAAGTTGTACTGAAAATTGTGTCAAAATTTTATTGATATTGAATATGATTTGAGAAAGTAGTTTAAGTTCAAACAAGATGTGTTTGTGAAACACTACATATGCCCCCAGATTCTACAGTAAAATATATGAAAATACCCAATTTTACCCCTTTTTCACCTCTGTGACCTTGACCTTTGACCTAATTTTTTTGCATATTTATGTTCCACTTGACAAGACCTATACACTTGCCAAGTATGTAAAGTCTATCTAACATAGTTCAAAAGTTGTTTATTACCATAAATACACTCAATTTAACCCCTTTATTCTTAAACAGATGAAGCCCCTTTGGGCCTCTTGTTTATTGAAATGGTTTTAATTGTTAAAAGGATCTGTTTAAACATGCTATAAGAAACCTACAGAAAAATACTACATCAAGATCCGACAAAATATTAAAAAATTCGTTTTTCTTTCGGTTAGTCCCCCTTTGGGCCTCTTGTTTCTCAAAAACGTTAATGGTACCTCAAATCTGTCGACATACTACAGTTGTGCAGTTTTATTAGCAATAACATAAAAACAAATCCCATCTCAATAGGATAAATAATAAGGATTCTACAGTCAAATATGTGAAAACAGCAAATTTCATCCCTTTTTAACCTCTGTGACCTTGACCTTTGACCTGACCTATTTTTTTTTGCATATCTATGTTCCTCTTGACTAGACCTATACACTTGCCAAGTATGAAAAGTCTACCTTATATAGTTCAAAAGTTATAGCCAAGGTTAAAGTTTCGGACAAACAGACAGACAGACAGACAGACAGACAGGACAAAAACAATATGCCCCCCGATCCTCGATCTGGGGGCATAAAAAGTTTTACATTTGGGTTAATCAAATGTTAACGACAGGCGAGACAAAAATTGCTTCTGAGTGAATGAATTTCACAAATGAGATAATCATATGGGTTTTGGGGGTTTTCATAAGTGAGTGTAAGATTTTAATATCGAAAATATGGGTTTTCTGATACGTTGACAGAAAACTCCATTTCTTGCAGTTAAACGTACAATTTACTCCTTCAAATAATAAAATACAATATGGCTATCCCCTAATTTTAATAATATTTTCGAAGTCCAGGACCTATTTTACTTTTTCATTAATCAGTGAAGCAGAACAAAACTCATGCTTGATCTTGTACCAATCTTTCTGTGAATACATGTGTTACAAAAAGGATAAAATAAATACATTTAAACCATATGTTGTACATGTATGTCAAATAAGAAAATAAAATTGAATTGAGACATTCCAGTTAATTTTGTACAGTCGCAACAGAGAATTTTCGGTATTTGGTCGTATTTCATTCGATCCGTTCTAGCTTGTTACGCAACTTAATCATGTTTTTTTCAACTGTTCTTTGCTCTCCGTCATTCACCTAGAAATATTCTATGATCTTGCTGATTATAACATGTTTGAATTGGCTTGAGTCACTACAAATTAAAAGGCACTATTTTCGAAGTCTGTCAATTATTGGCGTATTGAAATAGTGTAGTGCCCCCTGACAATATTCTGGCTTTGATATTTAACACAATCTGGGCACACAAAAGCTATAGTTAGTCGTCATATAAGCGGGAGGTTGATGCATCATTAAACCTGGTTTAACCCACCATTTTATTAATAAAATGTGATTCAGACTTTTGTTGTCACTTTTATTTATTACTTGCACAATAAGACACCATGGCCTGAACTGGAGGTGACTGTAACAGAGACAAAAATAACTAAATTTGCAATTGCAAGCAATAGCTGATGTCACCCCAGACCAACAATTCAATGATTCCATGTTATTCACAGCCTCAAATTCTACCTAGAAATCAATTTTCGTTGAAATCCGACAATGTTGAAATTTTGACGTATTTTGGCGGCCATTTTGAAAATTTTCAAACCTTTTGGGCAAACTTTAGATGGAGATGCAACTGTGTGCAAAGTTTGAAATCATTTGGTTCAGCCACTTAAAAATAATCGATCGGACAAAATTTGTGGAAGAAGAAGAATAACTAGATTTGCAATTGCAAGCAATAGCTGATGTCACCCCAGACTCTCCAATTGATGATTCCAGCTTATTTGCAGCCTCAAAATCTACCTAGAAATCAATTTTCGTTGAAATCCGACAATGTTGAAATTTTGACGTATTTTGGCCGCCATCTTGGAAATGGAGGCCATTTTGAAAATTTTCAAACCTTTGGACAAACTTCAGATGGTGATGAAACTGTGTGCAAAGTTTGAAATCATTTGGTTCAGCCACTTAAAAATAATCGATCGGACAAAATTTGTGGAAGAAGAAGAATAACTAGATTTGCAATTGCAAGCAATAGCCGATGTTACCCCAGACAACAGATTCAATGATCCCATCTTGTTCGCAGCCTCAAAATCTACCTAGAAATCAATTTTCATTGAAATCTGACAATGTTGAAATTTTGACGTTTTTCGGCGGCCATCTTGGAAATGGCAGCCATTTTGAAAATTTTCAAACCTTTTGGACAAACTTTAGATGGTGATGCAACTGTGTGCAAAGTTTGAAATCATTTGGTTCAGCCACTTAAAAATAATCGATTGGACAAAATTTGTGGAAGAAGAAGAATAATAATATAATGGAGAAGAAGAAACGTAGAATAACAACATGTCACCCCGACTACGTCTGGGGCGACATAATAAGGAGAAGAAGAAACGTAGAATAACAACATGTCACCCCGACTACGTCTGGGGTGACATAATAATATGGAGAAGAAGAAACGTAGAATAACAACATGTCACCCCGACTACCGGTACGTCTGGGGTGACATAAATATCCTGCACCCCATTTCCTAGTCAAAGTATTTCCCCTCCCTTCATAGTGTGGGACAATAATTATTTTCCTTCATGTGAATTTTCATGTAGTAGCCTTCATTTGTATAAAAATTCTTAACTAATTTTTAAAGTGGTTTAAGAGGAGTTGAACTTTGTCAGAATCTTTACAGAACGAATCAATGAAAAGTCCAAGTCAAATTATCTCCCCTTCATCGTGTAATTATATTTTTTCATGTAAATCTCTATACAGTGGGCTTTATTTATGTAAAATTTCATCAAAATCCAAGAAGAACTATTAGAGTTGCACTCATGAAAACATGTGGACAGATCAGCAGGCAGACAGGGTGATTAATAAGTGAGTCTTATACCTCAGCTGAAAATTCTATATCACTTACAGATAGGCAGACAGTGAAACCTTTGTTGTGATCCTGGGGTACAGACAAGTAAGACACTTACCTGTTCCTTACACTCTGTAGGGCTCTGTAAATTTTCATTTCCATTTGACTGTAAAACAAAGAATAATATCAAGTCACTTCTCATTGTTGCTTTTCAAACTTCTATCATCCAAAAGTACCAAAGGACAAGGTGCGATAAGGGGTTGATTTGGCCCAAGATTCCAGTGAATTTCTAAGTTGCACCTCAAGATTTTCTTTCATAATCGTTTCAAAGCTTAGATCCAATTTACAGAAAAAATACAAAAGTTAGAACCAATGACGTCACAATAGGTATAGTTCTGACTTCTTGAAAAGGCTACTTTTGAGCATTTTCATAGAAAGATGCCAAATTTTGCAGATTTCCGAACAGTTTTCCTAACCGCAAATATCAAGCACATTCAAGAACCAATTAGTTATTTTACCAACTTGATGGTACAAATGAATTGAAACTCTCATACAAATATTTTTGTGGTTCTTGCATGTGCTCAATATTTCCTATACAGAATCAAAGTCCTAAGGGTACTGGTGGATTAGTGTCTATGATGGCAATGATCAGTATCTAATCTATTGATATTTTATATACACTGCCCATGTATGATATGAATAATTGCCTGTCTGTGTCGTGCAAAATAACTCATTTTTTACTATGGGTCTAATTATAATGATGATATCAAAACCAAGAAAGGTACAAACACCATGTTTTGCTCATCAAGAAAACATGTCTTTCTGACAGTCAGCAAGTATTTACTGGTAGCCATCTTCATTTGACCACACCAGCCAATCAATGACAATCAAACCATTAGAGACAAATATTCAAAGAATTTTGATTTTATACCAGAAACCTATTACATATTATGGGTTCCCTGCTGTACACTCAACATAGACTAAACAATGACAGCACCATCTTGATCAAGTACAGTTTGAAATTTAATTCTAAAGAAGAGACCTGAATTGAAGGTTTGTGAATGCTGACAAGACCTGAGCAGCAATACCCTGCTCTTTATGGAGATAATAATTCGTCCTAGAAATACACAAAGACATGAAAACAATGATTTGTGCCAAGTTCTTTGTGCAACAATGCATCTTAATTTGTGCTATGATATACATTCTCATGCTCATGCATTGTAAATACTCAAATGACATTTTCTCAAGTTTTGTTTGACCAAACTCTAATCAACGTCAATTAACACACAACACCCGGGACTGATCATTGTTCGACAAACGGCAATCAACAGATCAACACCCCTCACGGCCTGATCCTATTTTGAATTTAGTTAATTCCAACCCCGATCGTTGCAAAATATCGTCTGTTTTGGAACACAGACTTTGACAACTGTTTCCAGGTCTTCAGTATTTTGTTTTGAGTCGGCCATTACATGTATACCGAACGCGGACCTCGGAGAAGACACTGCAAAATGACAATCGCAACAAGTATTATGGAACAGCCGTACTTTTCCATTCATTGATAACTAGAAATGTAAACAAACATTACGTCTTCCGTAGATTGTAAATAATGGACTGTTGTCTTCGACGGCTAATGAATTTGATTTTTTATTTCCAATGCGTTGTTCTTTTATGATTTATTTCAAAACAGCAACATCGTTTCATTGACGGTTCAGGGAAGGACGTTTACGCCATTCATACAAATGTAAATAAAGGCATCGGTCTTCCATATTCATACATCTACACACAAAATTTTATGAATGGGAAATTCATTTTGTGATTAATTAACAAATTCAGGCACTATTTAAGTGTTGAAAAGTTCGGGCAATCAAATTAATGTTCAATGAAAATAGACTATTGAGTGTCAGAGTTTTTTATGAGATCAGAAAGATGTGTACGAGGTTTCCTGAAAAGGATTCTTTTAGCATGGGTATGATCACTAATGTTTGATTGCATGAGGTTGGTCACCTGGGTCGTAACATAGGATAGATCTATCCTCTGGATAGACACTAATCCAAAAAGTAGTCAAATTTGGTCAAATTTGTCATTTTCTTCAAAATCTTCAAGTTGTCTTCTTCACTCAAAAACTCAATTATCTTACATCAATATTTGAAACATGTTACTGTTTACTGAAAAGCCACACCCACAGAACATTTTAATGAGAAAGTTTGGTGTATTCAACCAGGTTTATTTTTCAGGCCAAATAAGACCCTTACCTCCCCTACTCCTTTCTTCATTTATTTCAAATCATGATCAGACTTACCGGTACATAACCATTTTGGTAAAAAACAGTTAGTTATTTGATAAACAAGAAACTCTCAAGAGCTGGTATCACTCACCTGGGCCATTGCTAAAATAGACAGTCAAAATAATCCCAATATTTAATGGTTTCATTTCCATGTTTATTAATAGACCTCAATGTTATATGATTCAAAGTTAAACTATGTTACCCAAAGGCAGCTATTTTCGATGGGTTAAGACCTATTGTAACCTTTCTTAAAGGGGGAGTATCATAGTACCGTTGTGACTAAATTTGATTCTAATTGGCCAAGTACATGTACTCTCAAAGGAGAGAATGTTAACCTTAGTTCCCTGCTAGTGACCATCTTGGATGATGAGCCAACTTCCCACACACATCTGTTAAATGGGACTATCCAAGGACTACTGTGACCAAGCTGGATTTCATTTTCTTTGTGGCATCAGAGAGGAAGATCTTTGAATGCTTTCCAATGAGGAACCTTGGTCGGTTATCTCCCTGTACCAAGTTAGTTAACTAAATATCAAAAGAGGCTATTGATATGCTATTGAAACTAGAGCATGTCGGAAGGACCTCCAATTTCCATCCTGAAACTTGGGGTAAAAGCAAAACTGAGGTAAATGTAGATTCAAATTCTGTTTGACACAAAATTGTATTGATACAGTAATTTGCTGCATACAGTGATTTCTTGAAGTTTTACCAAACCATATCATTTCTTAGCTTCAGATTTATTATCAAATCATTCAAGCTGATACAAGTAAAAAAATCTTTATGACAAAAATTTGGTTCATAGTAAAAAAAGTCAGAGTACTGGCAAACAGGAAGTGGACGTTCTACAAATATGACTACCATTTACAAAATACAACTGAACATTTCCAACCTTCAAACCAAATTTCAAATCATTCCCTCTGGTAGAAACTAAGAAATCTGTGACAAAAATTGTTTTTAGTAAAAATTTGAAGTATCGGCAAACAGAAAGTAGATGTCCACAAACTTGTAAATTGCTTAAAAAATACAATTCATTATTTCCAAGCTTCTAATTTTAAATCATTCCCCTCAGTAGAAACCAAGTTATCTACGATGTAAAGTTTGTTTATGGTAAAAAATCAAAATATCAGCAAACAGGAAGTGGATGTCCGACAAACTTGAAAATTGCTTACAAAATACAACTCATCATTTCCAAGCTTCAGACCAAATTTCAAATCATTCCCTCCAGTAGAAGCCAAGAAATCTTTGACAGAAAATTTGGTTTATAGTAAAAAAAAAAAATCAAAGTATCGGAAAACGGGAAGTGGATGTCCGACAAACTTGAAAATTGCTTACACAGTACAACTAATTATTTCCAAGCTTCAGACCAAATTTCAAATCATTCCCTCCAGTAGAAGCCAAGAAATCTGTGACAAAAATTAAGTTTTTTGTAAAAATTCAAAGTATCAGCAAACAGGAAGAGGGCACCCGACATACTTGAAAATTGCTGAAACAATACAACTCATCATTTCCAAGCTTCAGACCAGGTTTCAAATTATTTCTACATATACAAGCCAAGAAATCTTTGACAGAAAAAAATGTTGACGGACAGACAGACCGACAAAGCGAAACATAGGTAATCAACGCTTACAAAGTTCACCTCGTTATGGCACATGGACAAAGAAACCCAATTTGGCCAGGGTGCTCATTTACCATCCCTTATACAAAGGCTAGATGATCTTACCATGTACAGTTATCGAGACCTGAATTACGACATAAACGGAAAAGTGACCTAATTTTGCCTGGATGCTGACCTACTGCCAAAGATGCATGCACATGCAAGGTTAGATGATCCTACCATGTACAGTTACTTAAATCTGAACTCGGATGCAAACTTGAATGTAAGTCAATCATGCGGAAAATATAGGTCAAAGTGACCTAATTTTGCCTGGATGCTGACCTACCGCCAAAGACGCATGTACATGCAAGGTTAGATGATCCTACCATGTACAGTTCCTTAGATCTGAACTCGCACATAAACTTGAATGTAAGTCGATCATGCGGTAAATATAGGTCAAAGTGACCTAATTTTGCCTGGATGCTGACCTACCGCCAAAGATGCATGTACATGCAAAGTTAGATGGTCCTACCATGTACAGTTCCTTAGATCTGAACTCGGACGTAAACTTGAATGTAAGTCGATCATGCAGAAAATATAGGTCAAAGTGACCTAATTTTGCCTGGATGCTGACCTACCCCCAAAGATGCATGCACATGCAAGGTTAGATGATCCTACCATGTACAGACACTGAGATATCAACTCGGACCTAAAATTAAATGAAAGCCAGTCAAGCGGAAAATATAGGTCAAAGAGACCTAATTTTCTTGGAGGCCTTGAGATAGCCCAAGATGCATCTGCACACAAAGCTTGATGACCCTACCCTTCATACTTGCATAGATATATGCCCAAATGTGGACGCGGACGAGGACGCCGGGGGTACTCCAATAGTCCCCCTCAACTTCGTTGAGGCGAACTAAAAATAGTAATGGTGGATTACATGATACCCCGCCACGTTTCACAAGATTTCTAAGTAAAAAGGGGTATAACTCCAGGACAATGTGTACCAATGAACCCAAAATTATACTTGGCCTGTGTTTTGTGGTAAACAATGTACATACCAAGTTTGAAGACAGTACGTTATTTCATTCACAATTTATGAGTACGAAACCCTAAAATTTGCAAAATTTCAAAGTTTCAAGGGGCATAACTCCGGAACCCCTTGGACCTCTGAACCAAAAATCGAACTTGACCTGAGTCTTGTGGTAAACAACTTACATACCAAGTTTGAAGACCTTGCGCTATTTCGTTCACAAGTAATCAGTCAGAAACCCTAAAATTCGCAAAATTTCAAAGTTTCAAGGGACTAACTCCAGAACCCCTTGGACCTCTTAACCAAAAATCAAACTTGACCTGAGTCTTGTGGTAAACCACTTACATACCAAGTTCGAAGACCTTGCGTTATTTCGTTCATAAGTTATCAGTCAGAAACCCTAAAATTTGCAAAATTTCAAAGTTTCAAGGGGCATAACTCCAGAACCCCTTAAACCTCTGAACCAATTATCGAACTTGACCTGAGTTTTGTGGTAAACAACTTACATACCAAGTTTGAAGACCTTGCGTTATTTTGTTCACAAGTTATCAGTCGGAAACCCTAAAATTTGCAAAATTTCAAAGTTTCAAGGGGCATAACTCCAGAATCCCTTGGACCTCTGAACCCAAAATCGAACTTGATCTGAGTTTTGTGGTAAACAACTTGCATACCAAGTTTGAAGATCTTGGGATATTTCGTTCACAAGTTATCAGATGGACAGACGGTCGGACAGACGGATGGACACATGACTGAGGGTATCACATAATATCACGCCACTTCGTGTGGCGGGGTATAAAAATATAGGGCACCCAAATCTCGACTTTGAACCATACAAAACTATCTTGGTACATGGAGGGAACCGACAAGAGATTGATCATAGTGTCCACTGTTGTACTATGCTCACTGCTAGTGGTCACCTTGGACACGATAGGGACTTGCTGGACACATTTTTCAAAGGGGACAAACTAAGGTCCATTGTGACCAAGTATGGTTTCAATTGGACTAGTGCTTTCAGAGGAGATCTTCAAATATGTTTTCCATAGGGTCCAATGCTAAACTAAGATCCCAAATGATGGTCATCTTGGATGAGGTGACAATTTGCCAGACACAGTTTTTAACAAGAGTTGTCAGAAGACAACATAGCTCGCCGGGGATTACAGTAACCGCAATGCACGATTAATTTGAAGGTTATACATTTTCATGATAAATACTTCAAATGGGATATAAGAAAGCCACATGTCAAACAGGAACTCCCTATCACTAAAAGATTATCTTCTATAAACAGGGTTCAATTTTTTTTTAAAAACTGCCCAAGGGCAATGTCAAGGTCAAAATGTCTACAACTATTGTACTACCAGATAGGTCTCACCATAGGGAAGTCATGAAAAAAATATAAACACCCTATAACTAAACAACTAACTCCTAGAAGCAAGGTTGACGCTTTTTTTTAAAATTGCCCTAAGGACAAAGTCAAGGCCAAAATGTCTAAAAATATGGTGCCATCAGAAAGCTATCATCATAAGGAAGTCATATGTTGAAATTGAACACCTTACCACTAAATTTCAACATTCTAGAAACACTGCTATAGTTTTTTAAAAACTGCCCTCAGGGCAAGGTCAAGGTCATAATGTCTACAAATATGGCACCATTAGAAAGCTCTCTTCACAAGAAAGCCACATACTAAATATGAACACGCTACCACTAAACAACCAAATTCTATAAGCAAGGTTAAAGTTTTTCAAAAATTGCCCCCAGGGAAAGGTCAAGGTAGAAATGTCTACAAATATGGTGCCATCAGAAAGCTCTCAACATAAAGAAGTCACATATCAAATATGCATACCCTACCACTAAAAGCCTACCTTCTAGAGGCAAGGTTAAAGTTGTTTCAATAATTTGTAAAGGTTCCGCGGAACCTAGTGTCTCGCCTGCTCACTCCAATATCACTCTAATTTCGTCTTTATTAAGATGTACTGGCTAAGTAGAATTCCAAGAAACTACTGGTCTTTGACAATTTCAGGAAATTTTATACCAAAATTGGAATACAAAATTTATGAAATCTAACCAATGAAAATATTGTTTTAGGCTAAAATTCATCAAAACACATGGTTGCAAACAAGAATTCCCAAAAATTGAGAGTTTCAGGAAAATTACCAAAATTGGAACCATATTTTTTTCATTCTTAAGTTTTCAGAATTATGTCTTGTATGAAGAAATGGCCAAGATATTTGATTGTATGTAAAAATTTCAAAAAATTTTAGTCTTGGACATTTTCAGGAAATTTACCAAAGTTGGAACCCGAATAAAATTCTGAGAGCTTATTGTGCATCTATGGTTAATGCAACAATTCTACATCAAAACTAAAGTCCTTATTCACAATTTTGCTAAAAAATTGTTGATATATGGACCTAAATAGAAAATTTAGCTAAATTCATTGAAGCGGAAAATATAGGTCAAGGTGACATAACTCTGGTATGGATGTTGGTCACTACTAAAGATGTAACCACTTACCAATAATCACCAATCTATGGCATGTAGTTGCTGAGATATGGTGCAAACAAAAAAATTTCATGGAAAAAATTGAAGTCGAACTAATGGAAAAATACAGAAAAATTGGAATAATTGTTTTCAAAAAATAAACTTGGGAAACAATAATAAGGTTGTACTGAACATTATGTCAAAATTTAATTGATATTGCATATGATTTGAGAAAGTTATTGAAGTTAAAAAAAAGTTTAACATTTGGGTTAACCAAATGTTAACGACGCCGACGATGACGGAATCTATGCTCGCTATGTCTCGCTTTCACGACATTCGTAGCAGGCGAGACAAAAATTGCCTTCAGGGTAAGGTCAAGGTCAAAATGTCTACAAATATGGTACCACTAAAAAGTTCTTATCATAAAAATATGAACACCCTACCACTAAAAGCCTACCTTCTACAGGCAAAGTTAAAGTTTTTCAAAAATTGTCCTCAGGGAAAGGTCAAGGTCAAAATGTTTACAAATATGGTACCACTAGAAAGCTCTCATCATAAGGGAGTCACATACCAAATACGACACCCTACCACTAAAAGCCTACCTTCTACCGGCAAGATTAAAGTATTTCAAAAATTGCCCTCAGGGAAAGGTCAACGTCAAAATGTCTATAAATATGGTACCACTAGAATGGTCTCATCATAAGGAAGTCACATACCAAATATATGAACACCCTACCACCAAAAGCCTGCCTTCTAGAGGCATGATTAAAGTTTTTTAAAAATTACCCTAAGGGCAATGTCAAGGTCAAAATGTCTACAAATATGGTACTACCAGATAGGTCTCACCATAGGGAAGTCATGAAAAAAATATAAACACCCTATAACTAAACAACTAACTTCTAGAAGCAAGGTTGAAGTTTTTTTAAAAACTGCCCTAAGGACAAAGTTAAGGCCAAAATGTGTAAAAATATGGTGCCATCAGGAAGCTATCATCATAAGAAAGTCATATTATGTTGAAATTGAACACCTTACCACTAAATTTCAACATTCTAGAAACACTGTTTTAGTTTTTAAAAAAATTGCCCTTAGGGCAAGGTCAAGGTCATATTGTCTACAAATATGGCACCATTAGAAAGCTCTCTTCACAAGAAAGTCACATACCAAATATGAACACCCTAACACTTAAAGCCTACCTTCTACAGGCAAGGTTAAAATTTTTCAAAAATTGTCCTCAGGGAAAGGTCAAGGTCAAAATGTTTACAAATATGGTACTGCTAGAAAGCTCTCATCATAAGGGAGTCTCATACCAGGGAGTCTCATACCAAATACGACACCCCACCACTAAAAGCTGCCTTCTACAGGCAAGGTTAAAGTTTTTCAAAAATGGCCCTCAGGGAAAGGTTAAGGTCAAAATGTCTATAAATATGGTACAACTAGAATGGTTTCATCATAAAGAAGTTACATACCAAATATGAACACCCTACCACTAAAAGCCTGCCTTCTAGAGGCAAGGTTAAAGTTTTTCAAAAATTGCCCCAATGGAAAGGTCAAGGTAGAAATGTCTACAAATATGGTGCCATCAGAAAGCTCTCAACATACAGAAGTCACATATCAAATATGAATACCCTACCACTTAAAGCCTACCTTCTAGAGGCAAGGTTAAAGTTTTTCAAAAATTGCCCTCAGGGTAAGGTCAAAGTCAAAATGTCTACAAATATGGTACCACTAAAAAATTCTTATCATAAGGAAGTCACATACCAAATATGAACACCCTACCACTAAAAGCCTACCTTCTACAGGCAAGGTTAAAGTTTTTCAAAAATTGTCCTCAGGGAAAGGTCAAGGTCAAAATGTTTACAAATATGGTACTGCTAGAAAGCTCTCATCATAAGGGAGTCACATACCAAATACGACACCCTACCACTGAAAGCCTACCTTCTACAGGCAAGGTTTAAGTTTTTCAAAAATTGCCCTCAGGGAAAGGTCAAGGTCAAAATGTCTATAAATATGGTACCACTAGAATGTTCTCATCATAGGGATGTCACATACCAAATATGAACACCCTACCACCAAAAGCCTGCCTTCTAGAGGCATGGTTAAGTTTTTTTAAAAATTGCCCTAAGGGCAATGTCAAGGTCAAAATGTCTACAACTATGGTACTACCAGATAGGTCTAACCATAGGGAAGTCATGAAAAAATATAAACACCCTATAACTAAACAACTAACCTCTAGGAGCAAGGTTGACGTTTTTTTTTTAATTGCCCTAAGGACAAAGTCAAGGCCAAAATGTCTAAAAATATGGTGCCATCAGAAAGCTATCATCATAAGGAAGTCATATGTTGAAATTGAACACCTTACCACTAAATTTCAACATTCTAGAAACACTGCTATAGTTTTTTAAAAAACTGCCCTCAGGGCAAGGTCAAGGTCATAATGTCTACAAAAATGGCACCATTAGAAAGCTCTCTTCACAAGAAAGCCACATACTAAGTATAAACACGCTACCACTAAACAACCAAATTCTATAAGCAAGGTTAAAGTTTTTCAAAAATTGCCCCCAGGGAAAGGTCAAGGTAGAAATGTCTACAAATATGGTGCCCTCAGGAAGCTATCATCATAAGAAAGTCATATGTTGAAATTGAACACCTTACCACTAAATTTCAACATTCTAGAAACACTGTTTTAGTTTTTTTAAAAATTGCCCTCAGGGCAAGGTCAAGTTCATAATGTCTACAAATATGGCACCATTAGAAAGCTCTCTTCACAAGAAAGTCACATACCAAATATGAACACCGTACCACTTAAAGCCTACCTTCTACAGGCAAGGTTAAAGTTTTTCAAAAATTGTCCTCAGGGAAAGGTCAAGGTCAAAATGTTTACAAATATGGTACCGCTAGAAAGCTCTCATCATAAGGGAGTCACATACCAAATACGACACCCTACCACTAAAAGCCTACCTTCTACAGGCAAGGTTAAAGTTTTTCAAAAATTGCCCTCAGGGAAAGGTCAAGGTCAAAATGTCTATAAATATGGTACCACTAGAATGGTCTCATCATAAGGAAGTCACATACCAAATATGAACACCCTACCACTAAAAGCCTGCCTTCTAGAGGCAAGGTTAAAGTTTTTTAAAAATTGCCCTAAGGGCAAGGTCAAGGTCAAAATGTCTATAAATATGGTACCAATAGAAAGCTGTCGTTGCAAGGAAGCCACATACTAAATTTTAACATCCAACCTCTTAAGGTCTCCATTTCATAAGCAAGGTTAAAGTTTTTAAATGCTTTCCTATTAAGTCCCGCTTGCAGTCACCTTGGTGACTAGCTTATGTCCATAGTGACACAGTATGTTCCAATTTCCCATATTCTTTAACTAGAATGAAGATCGTTGAATATGTTTCCACCAGGGTCCAAAGATAAAACTCAATTCCCCGCTGGCAGCCATCTTGAATGAGGAAGAGACTCCAGGGACATATCTATTAAAGGGACCTCAAAGAACTTTTGTGACAAGCATGGTTTGGATTGGCCAAACATTTTCAAAGAAGAATATCTTTCAGATGTGTTTTCCTCTAGGTTCAATTTTAAACTAATTCCCACTGTCAACCATCTTCAATGATGTGTGGGGAGAACAGACAACTTCCAGCATGAAGAAGAAATGTAGTTCTTGACATGCTGAACATTTTTGCATTTGAAACTTTACCTCAAATCTTTTTGAAATACAAAGCAAATTGTATATCAAAGTGATTGAAGCACTAAAAGGTATCTTTGCTACTGATGTACCTGCTTTCTTTTTGGTTCAGTGCCTGTGCCTGTACACAGACTGCAAATTATAAAATTATTTGACAGTATAAAATAATACATGACCATAAATTACAATCAACATTAGATAAAATATCAAAGTTCTTTCTTAAGGGAGCGACCATTTGATTTTTATGGGGGGTGGGGGGCAAGGAAGGAATTCGAGTAAAAAATCCAGGATCAGAAATTTAGTGAAAAAAATTATCAGGACAGGAGGATGCTGAAAAAATTAACCAGGACGACATATATGAAGCAAAATTTCTGGCTTGGACCAAAAAAATGACAGGATTGCTTCCAGTGAGAAAAAAATGTGAGGCTCAAAGATTGTGTGAAAGAAATATCCAGGATCAGATCTTACTTCCTTGCCCCCACCCTCACCACCCCCCAAAAATCAAATGTTGCTCCCTAAGATACATTTGCATGACACAAGAAAACTCTAAATTACAAATTTTAGCAGTGAACATTACCCCTTTTCTTTGCTTTTAATATCAATACCATTTTTTTTTCAATAATGCTGTGTTAATTTTTGTACTGACTTCAACCAAAGCCCTCAGTCTAACAGGTTTATTCTCTAAATCTTGTCACAAGGAAATTTTAGAATACTTAAAATTTGTTCAGTATGTGAAGTCAGACTGATAAAAGCCAGTGAGTTTTTTTTTTTTAAACTTAAAGTTTTAATTTTAACAGAGGCAGGCAAGATGTACCTGCCTATGCTTTACCTTCTATAATATCCAGAACTGGAATATTTATTTCAGTTCCATGAATGAGGTAATTTGTCCATTCTCAGAAACATCAGCATGGTTGAGAAGACAATGAGTTATTATAACAATACAAAAATTTTACTATAAAACTATAATTATCTATTTTTAATTTCAACAAAACAAAAAGTATTGTAGAAATATCCCAGGATATTGTTAAAAACAGTAACATACAAAATTTTCAAAAAATATTACAACAATTTGGGGGGATTTCAGTGTCAGAAAAATCTTTGGGCAACAATTTATAAAATTGAAAATTACACAAGTGAGGTTATTAGTGGCATTAATAAATACGGTCGTATAAAAAATAAATTAAATATGTTGATGTTAATGCTGACTGATTGCTATATAAACAATAAATGTCCTAAATACTGACTCAATCAACACAATTAATCAGTCATGTTATCCTGTCACAGTGCTTCTGAAGACAGAGAAGTAGTTTAACAACCATGTGCAGACATTTGTAAACAAATTGTGAAGACATCGTGTTCCTCCCATAATGAGTTATTTACTGTGTTACCACACTTGACTCTAATTAAGTTCAAATTTTCCCGCCCAATGATTGAAGTAACTTTTATGTTTTTATATATCCATGTGCATGTGCAAATATTTGTAAACAAACCATCGTGAAAAAACATCGTGTGTCCTGCATACATGGCATACGGCCAACATAATTTTATTTGGAATGATTGGGAATGTATATAAATAGTAATATCATTGTCATCTGATCGGTTTGTATGCTTTTGATGAGGGATTCTGAGACCTGACTCTAAGTTTCAAGAAAAGGGGGGAGGTCTTTTTACCTTCGCATTTGCAAAAATATTCATCCTCGTAACATTTTCATACCAATGTTATTTCTTACAACTTGTTGATTCTTTTCTGCACTACTGTTGCTTTCTTTTGCACAAGAAAGTCTTGAAAGCACGTTTATGTTATGAAAATGGGACTTCTTTCTTGTGTTTGAATATTAAAAGGGTAGTGCGAAAATTTGGGAATTGAGTTGAGCTCCGGTAACAATAGCTATCTTTGCACATGCGCAAAGATACCAAAAATTAGGAAAATTTGACCAACAAGAGTTGTCAGAAGACAACATAACTCGCCAGGGATTCCAGCAACCTCAATGCACAATAAATTCGAAAGTAATAACAAGAGGCTCTCAAGAGCCTGTATCGCTCACCTGGGCCATTGCTGACAAATACAGTCAAAAATAATAATACCAATGTTGAATGCCAATCTTGAATCTGTTCAGACAAGCCAGACACATTTTAAGAAGGGGACAAACTAAGGTCCATTGTGACCAAGTGTGATTCCAATTGGCCAAGTACTTTCAGAAGAGAAGATCTTGGAATATGTTTCCCCATAGGGTCCAATGTTAAACTAAGTTCCCCGCTGGTGGCCATCTTAGATGATGTGCAGACTTGCCGGACTCATTTTTGAAAGGGAACCACCTAACGACTATTCTGGCCAAATTTGGTTCCGATTGGCTCTGCGGCTTCAGAGAAGAATATCTTTGAATACCTTCCCATAGGGTCCAATGATAAAACCAGGCTTCACGCGCTGGTGGCCATCTTGGATATGATGCGGACTTGACAGACACTTTTTTGAAAGGGGACCAAC
>MJUU01054356.1:51831-82321 GCA_002080025.1 Modiolus philippinarum | reverse complement strand
TTGTTGACATTTGTTACCTTTGCACACTGTGTCATCAATTTGTATACATTTATTGCTTTTGTACACAGTGTTTTCAATTTGTATACATTGTTTGCCTTTGTACAAATGCGAGACTGCTTTTAGAATTTGTAGGGTTAAGCAGGTATATATATATAGCTTATGCTACCTGCTACTTCAGAATGATGATGATAACTGGGTTGTGACGGCGGCTATCCCGACTGGACATTGTGTTATGTTGAACCTCACCCTTTCTATGGCTGTTGTTTTTCATCTTGAAACATCCGTCCAGCCCGCATGGTCGTCCGCTCACTTGAACATGGGCGTCAGTACTTAGTGGTGTCCAAACCGGTGTAAAAGGTCGTTAATTGGCTATGGTCATCTTGGTGATATAAGTGTCCTTATCTGTATTCCAAGGGTATGTGTGAATGAGTTCAGGGTCGTCACAAGTTTGGTCGAAATTTGCTGAATAGACTGTTTCTGTCGGTTTTTCAGGTTTTCGTTTTCCTATGTACCGTCTGGGAGACCCAGGCACCGTTTAGAAAGTCGCTTCTTGTTATAGGGACTGCGAACAGTTTTCTCCATCATAAGACCGATCATAACGATGGATTTCTTATATTTGACGGCCCTGCACTTTGTTGACATCCTCTGCCTGAGTTACTAGTTCTGTTACTTCAGCTTCAGTTTGAGTGGACTCTTGGTTGCATATAACAACATTCTTTCACTTCAGCCACTGGTCCCCGCGTTAAGCATTTCTCACCATAAGTCTATTTTTTCCTATAGGTGCCTTCTTCGGCGTATCAGCTGAAACATCTTTCCTCTGTTCCGGTGCTTTGACCCATTTTAGAGTGATGACCGCAGCATCAGGCCTGACTTGGAAGTTCCATGTCACTCTTACTTCCCTTCATATCAACGGTGTCCAACCCCAGCTTCTTCAAATCAACATGGGAAATCCAAGTTGAATCGTTTGTACAGTGGTGCCGGTTCAGTCGATATATATGTGTTGATAGTTTTTTTTACTAACGACATACAGAATGAAAGTAGAACATAACTTCCACGTGATTACTTTAGAAAAGTAAAGAAAGAAATCTAAATTTTCTAACTTTTTAAAGACAAAGTTAAATATTAAACACATAATAAAAAAATATTAAATAAGAACTTTATTTGCATATTACATCCATGATGGATCAAGCAAATACAAATGTACAATATAAACACAAGAATTACAAAATACAGTTAAAATAAAAAACATAAACTGCAATATAATTCAGTTGACTCTTTGAACGGTGTGGACCCTATTTCACTTCTAATGATTGTTTTATAAAGGTATTGTTTATTTACAATAATTTCAAAAAGTTTACGTCTGTAAGACACATTAAGTGTACAGTTTAAAAAGAAATGGGCTTCATCTTCAATATTATTACATTTTTGACACAATCTTTGTTCCCTCGGTATTTTTTTTTTTGTATCGGCCCATTTCCACTCCTAACTGATGATCACTAATACGAATTTTTATTAAAATTTGTCTGTTTTTAAAGCTTGTCATTAGTAAATAATTTTCTATACCGAAATTCTTTTTCAATTTACTATATTAAAAAAGTTTAGACTCATTTGTTAATGACAGTAATTTTTCACTAAACATTTTAGTTTATTAACTTATAATTACATTTATTCATATGCAGCATTTTTAACTATTTTCATGAATATTTTAACGTCGGGTGGAACAGTTAATTGTTTACCGATTTCCGGTCAAACTGTTCCATGCGCAAAATAATTGCGCAGTACGACATCATTCATCCTCTACCCGTGTACCCTTTTTTATAGGCAAGATTTTTTTACTTATTTGAAAAAGATTTTTTTGTTGTTTATATAAGTTAATAAAACAGTTATTTCATGCCCCGTTTCAAGAAACAGCAAAACTATTTCCCCTCAATGATGGAAATGACTTCCAAACTGTTGCCTTTATATTCAATTCTTTTTTAGTTGGGGTTTTTATTTTATTAAAAGATTTATCTGAATAAATAAAGTTTTTAGGATCTAATTAAAACTCGTGAAAGATATTCATGGCGAATGTATACCAAGTATAAATTCCTTCATCATTTAACTTTTTATTGACTTTGAAAGATTCTTTCACCAGTGGATTTGTATTACTAGTATTTATTCGAGTAAAATACATTAAAGTCTGCTTCTTTATAAAAGAAGATAATGGGAAACGTCCCGATTCCGAGTTAGCTCCTATACTGCAAGCAGTTTTTTTTTAAATTATTTTACAATATTTGGTGTGAATTTTTTCAAACGAAGTTTTATAATCAAATGTTCTGCTATTGTTCTTTGCCCTATGCGTAGCTCTATAATATAATGGTAGATATGCCAGTCATTCCACGAAAAAGTGTACAATTGAAAAAAAGAAAATGTCGAAAATTCACTATCAAAGATGAAGCTTAAAATAGTTGTTTATATAAACATCATTACATACTGATTTCAAAAACATCATATTCCGCCACACTGCTCATGTTGTTTCTAGTGGATAATTTTATATATTTGGTCAATGGAATTCTGCGTTACGTACAATAAAATCATACGGAGATAAGCTGCAGAATTTTGCGTTTGTGACAAATCTTATTCTTGTTGGGGATTTTTTTAGCACATCGATGATACCTATATGAAAAAACATGGAAAGAGTTTCCATGTCGATTCTTATCTTTTGTAATATTGAAAGTTTAACTCGGAGTAATGCTTTAATATTATTTCTCTTTAACCGTCATCTTTCAGTTATTTTATTTTTGCGAGTTTTTGACATATAAAGCTGAAATATTAATTCTAGTTGTAGCTGAGTTATTCAAGGTTTTGTAAAAATAAAGCTTTGATGCTTATTTCTTTAAAAGTTTCTGTGATGAGCCTTTCAAGAACATGACCACTTCGTTACGTACAATAAAATTTCACAGTTCAATTGAATGAGATAAGTGTTGGAATTACATTTGAGGAAATTTGGCAGGATGTAAAGCCCATAATGGATATATAAACATTATATGAACAAGAAAAAATATTTTTTGCATGCAAAAACCACAAATAAAAGATCGATAATTTCAAGAATAAAGAAAACTGAAAAATATGTTAAGCTTAAAATTTGAGCATCAGCACTAAAAATGTTCAAACTTTTTCATAGAATTGATTTTTACTGTAAAAAAAATGCAAAAATCAAACTTGAATCATTGTTCGTGCAGTCTTTTTAAAACAGTTTGACCAAAGATGTGGCAATTCTGTGTTATTACGTACAATAATGGCAATAATTGCTTCTTTTCCTAAATTCCCGGCACCTGAATCGGTTTTCCAGGGCTTTGGCTAAAGAGCTGTCGAGCGCGCCCCCAGGTGGTGGATAGGGGAATGCCCTGTCTTTGCGGGGTAGTCAGGTCATAATACGGAAAGCCTGACCGCGAACCTTTGTAGCCAAACTGTGGAGAAGCGCCACGCTCCATTCAGTATAAATACCCCTTCCATATTTCTCTAAAGAGAGCAGACGCATTTGGTATCGTATAGAAGGCTAAATTTCTTGCCCCTACCCATTCTGCCCCTTTTCAGTGGCAATCAAAAGTCGTTGCCCCGGCTGTCCCTTCCTCCTTTATTTCTTTCTTCTTTTACTTACAATTTTTTGAATGGATTAACTTTTTCTCGTCTTGATATAGCTGAAATATTGCTCATTGGACGTAAAATTCTAACTAATCAATCAATCAATCTTTTCCTTAATTCGCGTCTAACGGTTAATTTTTTTCCGCTTTATTCTTTAAAGGGAACAATCCAAACACGACTATAACCAAGTTTGATTTTAATTGGCTAAGTGGCTTTAGAGAACAAGATTTGAGTTTGAAAGGCTTCGCATAGAGTCCAATGGTTAAATCATGTCCTCCCTCTGTTGGCCATTTAGGATTAGATTTAGTGACCAGTCAAGATCTAATTGTGACCAGTTTGGTTCCAATAGGCACATTCGTTTCAGAAAAGACCAAAGAGGTTTCAGATAGGTTCAGCAGTGTCCGTAGAAATGTTTCTATGGGTTTCCTGCAGGGGGCAATGTTAAACTATGTTCCTTGTTGGTGGCCATTTCGGATTATATTCGGACATGTCAGACACTATTTTTAAAGGGGTCCACCTTGTGAGTATGGTTCCAAAATGGCCAGTGGTTTCCTAAAGGACCTTTGAGTCAAAACGTTTTAGACGGACGATATATTATACGAAAAGTGACGACAAAAGCTGTATAAAGCCGAAATCGGGGAAGGATTTCGGGACGCCGGGATGGCTCTTTTCTTTTAAATTCAGGAAATCTTGATGGCCTTACCTTAATAAAGGCCGAGAATTCAACGTGAAAAAACATAGGAACACGGGAAAGGCATATTCTAAGCAATGTGAAACCTTTGTTTTTTTTGTTTTTTGTTTTTTGGGGGTTGTAGTTTTGTCTTTTTTGTTGTTGTTTTGTTTGTTTGTTTATTTGTTTGTTGTTTTGTTTTGTTTTGTTTTGTTTTGTTTTTTGTTTTTTTTGTTTTTTGTTTTTTGTTTTTTTTGGCAAAATTGTTCGGGTTCGACATAGAAATTGTTTATCGGATAGAATAGAACACAAACTTTATTATACTTGATCACGCGTGAATCATGAACACGAATTTGCAGAAGAGTTCATGTCCACATCTTACATTCTAAATTTTAAACGTTAAAAATTTCCGAAGAAATATATCGGGATTGAGATTTTTCAAAATGTGTTTGGAAATTCCGGATTTGCTACTTTAAATCGAGAAATCGTGATGAGAGACCCCTTCCCCCAAATTCAGGTTCCAGTATAGGAACCTGTGCGCCTGAAATATCTGATTTACGGTTTTTCTGTATGCTGTTTAACGTTTTTCTATGAAAAATACACGATAAACATACAAGTCCGTTAAGTATTGACCATATTCCCTTGTTCCGTGATACATTTTTATGTGCTACATGTTGACCAAATGTGAATAACGGATTGATGTATAGGGGGATGACGTTTTTGAGAAGAAATATGGTGTTTACAAATGTAAATATATGCAAGAATCGGTGATCTCAGCAGTCATTCAGCAGCCAAAGACCAATTTCTTGGCTCAAATGCGTCGTTGTGTGTCTATATTTATATGGTTAGTCCATTTAAGGCTAAGCAACATATTCACAAAAGGATAACCTTCTGTGCTTTCTTTTTGATAGTAAGAATATCCATTTTGCAAAAATTTCAACTGTATTCTGTTAACAGTTGTGTTGTATGTCTGTTTACTGTTACAACTGTATGCTTGATGCAGTTTTTCTTATATTGTATTAAAACTGCAAGAATCTTTATAATGCAGCTACCTATATAATCGAAATTTTGCATGAAAGTATGACTCATCTCTACACTCTGTGACAAGAAGTTAAAAGGTTGTATGTTTAGTTTTCTATGAAAAACAGCAAAATAATTAACTCTTCAATTCAATGACATGCCATTAAAAACTAGAATTCTCAATTTGACAATATCTGAGAATACAAACACACACTGTGCACAACGTAAACCACTTTTAAATGATAAAACATTTTCTTTATTTATCAAAAATGTTGAAATGGCTCACTTGACTGTTAATTATTCATGAAAACGTCAAAAAGGCTACAGATTAGACCGTCAATAAGATAATTCAGGCGCACAGGTTCCTATACTGAGGTTATCGGATTCATACAGTGGTCGATACAAATTACAAAGCACAGGAATTTGTACATAAGTACATTACGTATGTTACTTATTGATTAGCTATCTAATAATAATTTTGGCCATCCATAAAATATATCATATATTTCCTTATCTATTTTGAAAATTGTTAAAAAGTTATTGTACGTAACGTAAACATGTTGTGGAATATTATTTCATCTTAAAAAGCAAGGTATTCTAACACATCACATCACGACTTTGACATATCTCGAAACAAGAAGATTCCTAAATATGTCCTTTATTTGGCTCATGATAATTATTTTATATGCAAAAGATCAATTTGAGTTACCCTTTCCATGAGTTATCATTCAACATACAGTCATTAGGATAGTTGAGATTTGGTATATTTTTTCATTGAAAGCTATGATAACTGTTTCAAAATAACATAAACGCATAAACACAAAATCAACAAACGGAAAACTCATCTGGCGACAGCTTTTTTTAGGAAATTGTACATATTTTCGTGGGATGACTGTTGAGATGTTGAAGTGGGTCACANGCCCGGGGGGGGGGGGGGGGGGGGGCTGGTCAGAAAAAGTAGGATTTTTCTTCATGTCAAGTCAATATACCAATTAAATAGTCAAATTAATTGTTAGAATGCGATTATTATCAACTGATTCTTGCTGAGAGATGCTTAAAATTATGATATATTTATGTAACCAGATCTTCTCTTTTACCGCACTAGACAAGTGATTCTGACCCCTTTCAAGATAAGATTAAAAATTGTACCCCTTTCTAGAAAATTCAACTAAAAATGCGACCCCGTTTGTCGGAACATACCTAGTACCACTTATATATAAGATAAAGATAAAGATAATTTTATTGGTCACTTGAAACATCAAAACTGTCATGAATGATCATTTTTGAAACAGTTGAATTAAGAAGGGCTTAGACTGTCCGTTTGTCTTACTCATTAAATAAACACATTTACCGTCATTTTCATTTAAACCATAAAACGAATGTTCTAAAATTTAGACCATTTCTTTCAGGGTAGATAATCACATCCATCACACTTCGTTCGTTATATGCGGTTGTAATTTTTGTGGTTATCAGAAGTACCGAATTTAGAAAATTTGTCCAATGAAAAACGTTGTTATATAAGTATAGTTTTTGTTGTATCTCTTATCTCTTTGCACAAAACAGGTGCGAAAACAGGTATAAAACTGGTTTTCTCAATTAATGATGTTTTGGATAGAACGATTTTTTTTTATCTTTGCGACCATGTGCCAGCTATTGGTGAAACTGGTATGCACGGTCAGGGCGGGGGTCAGGGTTATACCAACAAGATTTTCTGAAGGGACCAGCCCGGCGCCGGAGGCTAAAATGCCATAAAACCAGTTTAAGGTTGAGGTTCCCTTTTTGTCTCGTCTGCGACGAAAGTCGCGAAGGCGAGACATAGCGACCATAGATTCCGTCGGCGTCGTCGTTGTCGTCGTCAACATTTTATTAGCCCAAATGTTAAACTTTTTTTGAACTTAAATAACTTTCTGAAATCTTGCTAAATATCAGTGAAATTTTGACACAATATTCAGTACAACTTCATTAAGGAATCTCAAGTATATTTTTGAAGAAAAATAATTCCAATTTTTCTGTATTTTGCCATTTGTTGGACTTAGTTTTTTTCAATCAAATGTTTTTGTGTCCACTATAGTTTTTTTCAATCAAAATTTTTTGTTTCCACTATATCTCATCACCTACATGCCATAGACAGATGATAATTGGTAAGTGGTTACATCTTTAGTAGTATAAACCAACATCCATATCAAAATTATGTCACCTTGACCTATATTTTCAGCAGCAATGAATTTGGCTATGCGATGCGATGTTTTATTTATTTAAATTACCAGTTTTCGGATTTACTCAAGGATAATAATGGCATAACCGATGTACACTGGTTCACCATATATTTTATGTATATTTTAACCTGCACATGCACAAAGTTGCTTACCGTACAGTTGCTATAACACAGATCTACGTCATTGATGGTTGCTCCAGATAGTGGAGGGATTCTAATATACAAAGAAAGAAAGGTCCATAGTATCAACAATGTTTAAATTGGAAATTAGGAAAAATTTGATGTAGAATTATTGAATATAGTCTATAGATAAGCAATAAATTTTCAGGATTTTATTCCGGTTCCAACTTTGGTAAATTTCCTAAAAATGTCCAAGACTAACAATTTTTGAAATTTTTGCATACAATCAAATATTTTAGCAATTTTTCATATTTAGACATAATTCTGAAAACTAAGAATACAAAAATATGGTTCCACTTTTTGTGAATCTCCTGCAACTCTCAAAGACCAGCAGTTTTTGGTAATTCTTGATAGCAACCATGTTTTTTGAATGAATTTATGTGAAAACAAAAATTTTCAATGCTTAAATTTCAAAAATTTTGATTCCAATTTTGGTAAATTTCCTGATACTACAAAACTGAGTCAAAGAAGAGCAATTTTTTGCTCTTAGTAACCACATTTTATTATAGGCCAAATTATAACGAAAGCGGAGTGAGCAGGCGAGACACTAGGCTCCGTGGCCCCTTTCCGAATTATTCAAAAAAATGTCAATCCAAGCACTTGTAATACTTCCCTTGTTAAACCTATGGGGTACTGGGTTGTTTCGCTCCTGTTACCCGTTCGCTCTGGGTTATTTCGCGCCGAAAAGTGGGTGGTTTCCATCCAAAATAATGCGTAATTGGCTATTGATGGATATTATATTAGCATTATTATGTAGGATTTACTTCTGAATATAATTAATAAAAATAATGAATGATGATTTCAAACCATACATCCTAATCAAATAATAAATGAAGTAATTAAATATATATAGTTTCAGACGTAATCATTAAATGGTTTCAGAATATAATTAAATAATTAATCAGTGTGTTTACATTAAAATTAGTAAGACCCGAGCACTTGCAAACATGTACTCCTTGAGAAAATTTTATAAAAAAAAAATCACACTATGGGGAAATTCTTTGATCTTGCCTGAAAAGAGAGGGTAAATGATGGTTGTGTGTTGCAATGCAATTCTTAGTTTAACTCTTGTTTAAATTGTTTTTCGTTATAAATTTTGGAGTGTATTAAATACCTCAAGTTAAAAAAAATGTCTGCATGGGTCATACCGCCAATGCATCTCTGAATCAGGGACTATATACATTACACGTATATACTGTCCTTGTCTGAATGTACTTCATTACCAATTTAAATATTTAAACTGTCGATGTTTTGATATTCTTTGTGTTTCCGCAGTGTTGCAAAATAGCGAAGAAAGAAATAATCTGCCAAATGCAACAAAAAACCATAAAAATAACACTATAAAAGAGAGTCTCTGAACAATTCGCCCATTTTCATTACTTCCAAAACAGATTCTGATCAAATACAAAAAGGAAACAGTTTTTATAAAACAATTTATAAAAGTGGAGCGAAACGACCTAGGGCGAACAGGAATCGGCACGAACGCACCCTGGGTGTAAGGGAATAGGAGCAAAACAACTCAGGTTGCGAACGGGATTCGGTGCGAACCGACCCGGATTCAACCTATGGTAGCTTTATATGCATAAATGGAACAGTTATCCAAAAGCAAAGTTTTGAGAGGAACCTGGGTCCAAACGGACACGACTGTTCTCCGGGTACAATTTTCTCTCTGTGTATTTTCTCAGGGTGCTTAGTATTGTGCGTTTGTAGAATCAAGATCAGTTGTAAATGGGAGATGGACCAGACTAAATCTTCCGGTATTATTGATGTACTCTTCCACTATCTGCAAGGTGTTATCAAATACGGACTTGTTGTTGTCTGTCTTTGTTAGAAGAGACTGCATATCCAAATAAAAGGCAGGTGTAAGCTCTTTCAATTTTCTATGCATTTCAACTCGAACATGGTCATATTTTTCACAGACAAGCAGGAAGTGTTAGATCTGCTATTTCTTCACTTCCACATTCGCAGTTTGGATTTCCAATCTGGTGTCTGTACTTGTTCAGTTTGTTGTATAATCCTGTCCTCAACTCTGTCAATATCTGTCCAAGGCATTGGTTTGGCCAGTTTAGCATGTTTGGGCATCCCGAGTTTGGTATTTAGTTGTGGAGATGCCTTTCTGACTCTGCATGTTCCCATCAAGTTTGCCATTTGTCTTTCACTGATTGCTGAACCAACTAGCTATTAAGTCTGGGGATATTATAAATTCCCATAGGTTTAACAATGCAATAAAATGGGGACCTTTACCTTAACCCATCATTTCTTTTGAAATGCCTGTACCAAGTCGGGACCATTGCGTTCAACAATTTTTACGGTTGTGTTCACCTGATTTACCTTTTTGTCTGGTGGACTTCAACACTTGACAACTCTGTTTGGTAATTTTGTTATACAAATGTAACTCCCATGAAATATGTCTGATGCACCTATCAACTCTTTCCAGTAGCCTATTTGGTTTAAAATAGTTTTCCCCTGAAGTGGAAAACTTGTTCTCTGTCAGTCATATGCATATGAAGACATCACTGGGAATTCCTTTTGGGTACTAGTGTGTTCAAATGCCACCTGCAGTTCAATTCTTTTTCCATTATCTTCCAGGCACATGAAGATACACCTTCATACTTTGATTAGCAATGCTAAAGGTCAGGAGATTTACTAGTAACTCAAATTTCACTTCAGAAAATGTCAACTCTAGTTATATAAATGACCTTGTATACTACATAGGGTGAGGGTTTGGATCCAAGAAAATGAGTTTAACCCCACCGCAATTTTTGCGCCGGTCCCAAGTCAGGAATATGTTGGCGACTGGCTTGTCCATGTCTTCTTATGAAATTTTAGTTTCTTGATAATTGGGTTATTGGATGTGGTTTGTTTCCATTGATTTATTCACTTTTTTACCTTTTTTGGGGCCATTTAGGGCTTGCTATATGGTGTGAGGTTCCTCACTGTGTTGAAGACCGTACGGTGACCCCTAGATGCTTTGTTTTGGGTCGTTTTAACCTGGATATGGGATGTTGTCTTCATTTCCTTTCTTTTTCATATTCCAAGGATTCAATTTACAATGTAGCTTCATAGTGTCTCAAAGATATTAAACCTGCAGTATAGAATAAGAATAAGAATATTTTATTAACCTAATCAAAGAGCCCATAAAGAGCATATAACCAATTTATTACAACATACATTCAGCTCTCCGACATCATTAACATTTATAATACCATTCACACTGATTATAATAATTGGTTATAAGAAATGAAGAGAATATATATATATATATATATTCACATTAAAATATAAGAAAACAATGAAGAGGGATTCGGCATCCAATTCAACAAAAACATACATATGTAACAAATGTACTTTGAATTTTTGATTTTCTGCAATTAAATAATGAAATCAGATATTTAAGTTATTGATAATATGAAAATCTTTGTTGGACATAACCCATATAAACAGATTTTTAAAATGTAACAAAGGTAAACTTGGATAGAGATTGAATAATTCTTTCAAAAACTTATCTCTTAATTCAACATAAGCTTTACATACAAACATGAAATGCTCTTATCCTCAACTAGACCAGAAATGAAAATTAAACAATTTCTATCCTGTCGGGGGAATATTATGAGTTTGCCTTAATTGTCCCTAATTCCCTAATACGCTCATAACGACCACTTTCTATACGTAGACTATGGTTGCTTAATCTAAATTTTGACATACAACAACGTTTTTCATTATTTACAGTACTTAAATATTTCTCAAATTCAAACATATTTTTATACTTAAAATATTAATGTAGTTTTCCTTGTTCCTGGGAATACCTGGTGGCTGCTTTTAATTTCTTTCCAATAATCCAAAAAATTCTTTTTTATGTGTTTTTTTCAGAAGAGAGTATATCTGCGTATAGGCAGTACAATGAACTGCGACCAAGTTTAGCCTTGACATGTTCGGCACAAATAGGTAAACAAATTATTCACGTGCTCAACAAAACTCTTTCGAAGTTGTTACAATCATTTTCATCGGTAGCAAAATATGTATACAACCAATCGTGTTTTCTGACCATAAGGAAATGGAATTTACGTTTTACTACCAATAATTAAACAATAGCACGTGAAGTACTATCGTATAAAATAATCTATACAAATGGAAGAATAGTGGTAAAAAAGATGTATATTGGCTGATTCAGGGTGTTGAGGGTTAAACCCTTTTACTTGGAAATTTTATTCACTTCTTGCAGGAGTTGAGCAAAATCTCTTCTTCTTGTACTCAGTTGAAATACCCATTTTTTATTCTGGATCTGCCGGTTGAAAGAGAGTTTTATATGTAATATCTTGGTGCGATTCGGGTGCTTGTATATTGTTGATAAAATATGCAGTGGCAAAAGTTTTTTGAATAAAATATTTACTCTGAAAAAAGATGGGTCAGAGTCCGAGGCAGGAGTTCCGGGGATTGGAACCTCCCCTTTTCTGGATCCCCTCTAAATTTCGTGCAGAATTTAGGCAAAAAATTGATGAAAAGAAATGGCAAAAAAAATCGAATGGAACCCCCCCTTTTTTTCCGGAATCCCATTGGAACCGACCTTTTTGAAGATTGGGTCTGCCGGTGATTATTGGCTATGGGATAGCTCAAATATTTAAATATCTTGTACAACTGTAAAATACAACTAGATCTCTTAGTTTGTTTTCAGAAATACCTTGTTTTAGGGAAAGTCTTGCATCCTACGCGTAGGCCAAAGAACTGTATTTTAATAAATTTGCAAGTCCAGTATATCAAAACAGTTTTTATTTTAAGGAAGCAGTTTTCAGCGGGATTCAGATCTGGGGAATATGTTGGTGACAGGCATATTCCATTCTTCCTCCCCTGGCCCCCCTCCCAAAAAAAAATATAATTTCACAAAGTTTGTTCTGCTTGATTGTGGCATCTTGCATAATTATCTACTAAATCTAACTAAATCACTGGGAAGAATATCAGACCGACCAAAGATGTCTACGTATTTCAATTGAAAAATGAGGAGGTAAGACTTGTCCGCCTATTTCTGAATAGATTGTAATGGAAATTCGTAGAGGGGCCAGACTCCTCCGCATTTGTATATTTCTTAGTGGTAGGGGTGGGATTGATATTAAAATCAGTTATTGTGAGACGGGAAAACAAAGACGTTCACTTGCAAATTCAACAACTACATTGTATACTCCCGGGGGAGGGGGTAACTTCCATTATTTTGGTATACGGGGATGTGCCAAAAATTTGGGTATAGTTTTTTAGCATGAAATATATAAATTTCGGTGTGTTTTTAAACCAACTGTATATAAGTTTCATTAAGAAAAAATAATTTATATAAATTTTGGTATCAAAAAACCAAAAAGGGCAATTATTATTTATGAGACAGTGGAATTATTTTCTTTAAATATACAATAACAAACGTACTTAATGCTTTGTATCTTTGATTTTTTTTTATGATTTTCATGTTAAAACGATGGTATTTGATATATTCGGGTCCTAGATTTAGTGTTGTTATATAAATTTGGGGTATGTTCACGTATGGGAGTATATAAATTCGGGGGCATGTTTCGAGATCGATTTGGCATATCCCTACCAAAAATTATCCCAAGTACCACCCCCAGACTATACTAGTGCGACAATGGGAATTGGACAAAATTGACACAAGCAGAGATAATTATAGGACTTGATCCCCGTTTTATAGAACATACCTTTCGACTGTCAGTAGATCCAGCCACCCCCCCCTTAAAAATAATACTCTAATGGCCAACCACAAAACTCTTTAAACATTTTTTTTCGACCTAAAAATAACTGGTAAAATCCAAGATTTCCGCCACGATCCAACAAAGTTCAACAAGCAAGCGCCTCATCCTCGTTGAAATTACCGAGTTAAATGAAACAAACTTGCCATAGTCCTTGGTGGTCTCTCCTAAAATAAATGGAATACCATCGGTCTATGTTGTATGTTGTAAAAAAATGTATATAATGTAAATAATTTTGATTCGGACTTTTGTTGTCGCTTTTATTTATTAGTATTCTGGAGGAATATTTTAAGATATGAAAAAAATGCCTCTTCAATCTCTAGCGATTTATTACTTATGTTGTTTCGTACAAGAATATTTTAAAATATGAATACTTTGCCTATCTAACAGAGATTTGCTGGCCTATGTAACTGAGATTTGCTAGTTATGTCGGTTACTTCCCGTCAAGTTTCAAACACTCATGTACTTGCACAGAATACGCCAGAAAGCCATTACATTTATTGGAAAAATATTTTATCTTGATCTTAATGTAAATCAAACCATTTAACATTTCCTAAGAATAAAACTTATTATAAAAATTTCGGTAATTTAAGATTCTATCTACAACGAGGTACGAAAGAAATCACGTGCACGTTCTAATTATGGTTTCTCACTTCAGTGCAAGCCCCGCCTAGTTGTTATCCACAAGCCAATGAAAGTAAACGTTACATTTTTGCTTACAAACAATTTGTGGAAACTTTCTCAAGAAACATTCCAACGCTAAGCTTGCTTGCAGTTCATTGTAAAAGGGGTGATGAGCTGGTGATTTTCACTAAAAATAAAATAGTGTTAATACAGAAATTGCTGATATTTTTTCGCCATACATGATTATCTCTCTTTGACTTATACATGAATGCACTGGCCTATCACAATTAAAATTTTTCAAAAGAAAATATTTTCTAATGGACTGAATTATGTCCTGGAAATAAGAAAAGGTTGATAAAATAACATTTAAAAAAATCCTTTGGCATTGCTACTTTGATTGTTGATAAAATAACATTTAAAAAATCCTTTGGCATTGCTACTTTGATTTCAAAGCTTTCAATTTTCCAGGAAAATTGGATGGTATTTTCTTTTTCCTTGGCTCATCTTTGAGAACCCTTATTTTTTCCCTTTTGACCCTAGCCATGTAATATAGGGAACTTTTCTTGAATTTCCATGAAAAAATTTTGGGGATGATTGTTGTATGGTGCTAACCGAGGCTGATCCCCTACAGTGTGAAAATCTTGTCTAGAACTACATGTAGAACTTGCTCAGCTGGAAGCAGTGTTTGGTTGAATGGTTTTTGGCCATGTGAGCTATCGCCATCACTTGGCGTCCGTCATAAACTTTTAAAAAAAAATATTTTACTCTGAAACCACTTGGCCACTTGCCTCAATCATAAGCAGGGTGTTTAGGTTCAAAGTTGTGTTTGATAAGTCCAGGGATCTGCGGTTACTACATTTTGTACATGTAAAAAATAGCACATGGGGCAAATTGATGCACTTGGCAAAAAACACGAAAAAAATTACTAAAATATCTGACTTGGACAAAAATAATCAGCATGACAATATGTACCTAATGTGCGACTTTGAAGAAAATCCGATGACCCCTATTGGAGTTATTACCCTTTTTTCTGTAAACATTTTATTTGTTTTATTTAGCTCATCTGGCTATGTCCTCTGAAACTACTGGGCTTTTTTAAAGCAAACTTGGCCTGGATCATCACAAGGGTATGTGGTTAAAAATATATGTTCGGATACTCCGAGGACCAAACAACAAAAATAGAAGAAGGAGGCAAATCACTGTTTTTGGAAAATAACTCAAAAACTGTTGCAGTACAAAAAAAAATGTATTAAAAATCTGACATGGTGTAAAAATTATGACAAGATTTATCCGCACTGCAGTTTTGAAGAAAATCTGAAGACCCATTTTAGATTTATTGTCGGGTTTGGTATTTTAAACATTCCATTATAGACCTCTTTCCTATTTCTGTTTATGAATGAATTGCACATGTTGAACTAAGTTGCATCACTGAACATTTTGACATACATGTTGATGCATTTATTAACAAAACAAGTAACTAAAAAAAAAGGAACATTTTTCGGTCGTTTTACCAGGAGATGGGATATGTTGTTTCCTTTTGACATTTACCCTATTTCCTTTCTTGATGTAAATACCAAGGACATGTATATTTATTATAGTGATGTATTTAGTACTACTTCGATAACCATTTTATTTCAGATTATGTATGATGTGTTTAGGATAAAATACAAGCAGCACAAAAGCCAATGGACCCACTTCTGAATTGGTAGGTGAAAATTATGTCAAGAAAGTACGCTGAAAACTTCCGTAGCAATTAAGTTTAAAAAAATGTCAAGTTTTGTCTTGTCCGTGATATCAGTAAGTTTTATATCGAATACCAAAACATGATGCACTAACTTTTTTCAGTGCTACAGATAGAGCGATAATCATGATAATTGAGTAAAAAATAAAAGACAATTACATGTAATGGGCAAAAACTCAATTATATTTTCTTTTCAGGAGTTGCAGAACTCAATTGCAAATTGAAATAGCTCAATTAACCCCAAATTAAGGGTAAAAATCTGGAGTAAAACAAAAAATCAAGAAAAATCATACTAAGTATTTTTGGCCCCGTTTGGCTCCTCATAGCTGGAAAAGGAAACAAGTTATCAAAAATCTAATAGCTGAGCGCCATATTAATTTTTCACAAGGAATCCATTGAAAAATTTTTTTATATTAAGTCCGATTTTGAAAATTTTCGCAATTTTTGCATTTGGATTGGAAGCTTAAAAACAAAACGGCTTGAAATTACTTGTCTATTATTGAAGTCAATTGTCAACAATTTGGCAGCGCCAATTCAAAACTGTGGGATCTAAAATCCTATCAATTTACCGCGAAATAAAGGGTGCAAAAATTTTCCAGTTTACAGTATTCAATCCTCTCTAATACAAATGTACATAGCATTGTGCAGAAACCCATGTTATTGTACTATATATATTTTGGTAAGTTACCACATTAATACTACATTTAATGAGTGAAAATATTTTAAAAAACTCTTGATTTGTGTTTTACAAAATACATTTCATAAGTGAGGGTTTTTCAACCCAATTAGAGAAAATTTTATCACGAGCTTTAATACTCCTTTATCCTCCGGCAATATAATACTTTGACCAGAATGTAGACAATTTATGTATGTGTATTAGGAGGATTATAGAAAACTGATATCAGGATGTAATATGGAGATTAAATTACATGTATATCCATTAAATGGAGATTGACAGTGTCTCACCATTTTAAAAATTATATCCTGTATATGGAGATTGACAATGTCTTACCATTTTAATCATTAGTACATGTACACGTATAAACAGATGGTCAAGGTATTGTACAATATGTTAAATTTAGTATATTTCAGTAAATACTAGGTGGGCCATAATTATAAAAATTGGTTTCCCATTTTCCTAGCTAACCCTACATAATGGTGTTTGGTAGGTAGAAAGGAAAAATTTTTTTTTTACTAACAGTGGTTTGAAATTAAAGAAAAAGTAGTATTCTTTATCCAAATTTAAGTAAAAAAATATCTTTTTAATCAATAGAATTATTTGGTTGAGCCATTTTTTCAGGGTTGTTAGAGTAAGGGGAAACAAACATTATTTTAATTTTGGTCCAACAGCACTGGTCGGAGTATAAATATCTGAGTGAAAGTAGAAGCTAATATTTACCAATGGTACATTTACTGAAATTAACTTAAGTACCCTTCTATAATGGACTACATTTCACAGTGATTCATTCTCATATTTGTACCTGGTTTACCCAATTATCATTACTTTGATTTCTCCAGGAAATGTGATACTTCTGTAGTTCTAAGCTTCAAACATGGAACCCGTCTACTTCCTTTTGCAACATTGATATCTCCAGATATCCTGCAATGTAGTGCATCAGGGACTTTCTCCCAGCCTTACAACAAATATTTGTGTACTATCAAATATTTGTTCTAAGGTCCGTATTAAAACCCTGTGCGTAGTGTAAACTGATATAACCAAATCGTTCAATTTGTTTTGGATTTGTTATATTCACCCTCAAGATATATATGTTTTAACATTTTAATATGTTTATAATATACTTTTAATTTTTATTGACATAAAGATAAGCTTGATTTTATTCTTATTAAAATCGGATAGATCATGAATTTGATTATTTCTTTTTACAGGTTGTGATGAATTTATACTACAGATTTAAACAGACAATAAGTTGTTCAAGATTTTCTAACTAATGTGGAATGTAACATGAATTAAGTTAAAGTGGTTATTGTTTGGTATAAACCACAAAATGAGACTACACAAATTGAGACCACATAGAAAGCAACCACAAAATTGAGACCACATAGATAGCAACCACAAATTGAGACCACATAGATAGCAACCACAAATTGAGACCACATAGATAGCAACCACAAATTGAGACCATACAGAAAGCTGCCACAAATTGAGACCACACAAAATAATTCCACCATGGAAAAAATAGGAGTACAATTTTGGTCTCCATGGATAATTGCCATTTGTTGTGTGATATTTTTAGTATTTTATATAGAAAGTACTGGTCAGAAACCACGGGAAATCCATGTTCCACAGATAGCAGTATCAGTAGGATTAAAAACCGAGTCAGTGGATGTGAAACCCCTCACGGAAAAACGCGCCAAAAGGCCTTGCGGATACACCAGATTTTTTCCAGGGGGATATGGGGCTAAAGTTCATGACATGATGTATGCCTGGTCGTGGTCTCTTCATAACAACGTGGATTATAAAGGAGCTATAGGTAGAGGAAATATAGGAGTTTTGACTGCACTTTTAAAATTGTTAAAAGTACCGTTAAGAGTGCAATCTAGACCTTTCCAAAATTGTACATTACTTTCAAACTACAAAGGTGAGAAATGGATACAGATGAATCCATTTTTTAAGCACAAAGATCAGAAAGTTGTCAAATCAAATAGAAACATAGTTGTGCATGTTCGTAGAGGAGACGTCAGTGTTAATTACCCCCAGACAGGGGATTATAATCGCTACATTCCGAACCGATATTTTATTGATTTAGTAGAGAAGATTCGGAAACCAAATGATAAAGTTTCAATTTATTCTCAAAAAACAGAACCATTCGATGATTTTATAAATGCCGGATACAATGTTCAATTAGATACCTCGGTTGTTGTGGCGTGGAAAGCTTTTATTGAAGCAGATATTTTTATCATGTCTCGAAGCTCATTTTCATACATTCCAGCATTGTTTAACAAAGGAATTGTGTATTATAGTGAATTTTGGAGTAAACCCTTAAGTCATTGGTTAACTGAGACAACAGTTTGGTCAGAGGTCAAAAGGACAAATACAATTTCAATGGTGGAACAAGTTTTACCCTGTGAAGGTGGAGAATTCGGGGCAACATCCATTCAAATGCATGCATGTGTAATCTCTAAAAAGACAACAAATATGTTCAACAGTTTACCTTCCGTTGCTCAAACTTTATATCCATGTTGGTCCTGGTTTGCAGAAAAGAAAACAAAAAATTGTGTATTTTTTGTTAAAGACAGATTATCGCATCCCTGGTTTAACTTTCTTGCTTCAAAAATGGGATGTTTTATAACAAGTCGTCGACCAAATAAATGTACAGTTTTAGGAACCTTAAATTCTCGTTTGGCAGTTGAACCTGGTGGTACATATAGATGGCTGTCTAGTCCATCTGATGCTGAACGTCTCAGAAAAATTTTTTTCCGACAGAAAATGCCATCAAAAGGTAGTGGAATAATAAATTCAAAAAGTAATCGTCGTATTCTACATTTAGATAATTTTAAATTGAAAGCCAATGTGGTCTATTTTGAAAATATGCCTTATTTTAATCAATCTAGATGGATGTATGAACATGATATTATCATAGCAGCACATGGTGCATCAATGGCAAACACAGTTTTTATACGAAAATGTACAGTAGTTATTCTGTTGTATCCAGAACACTATTATCCAAATAAAATTTTTGAAGCTTTAATCAAACAGTCAGGAGGAATTCCAATATCATGGACTAAAAACAAGTATATAGGTGATGATAGTACACAAGAGGCAGAGAATGATGCTAAATTATTGAGCGATTTTAAACAACACAACCAGAAACCCAATCAATGGAAAGACAAGGATATTGATATAGATAAAAGTTTATTAGATAAATTGTTAGAGATGGCAAAAGAAAAACAGAAGAAATGTGTAGACAAAATCCAGTGAATCTCTTTATTAGGCCATTCAAACAAAAATGTTTGTTTCTCAAGCCTCGATGGTGTCTGCCAAAATGGAGCCGCATCAGACTTTTTTTTCTAAATTTTCAACAAAAAAAAAAAATTGTTCTATAAAAATAACTAAAACTCAAAATCTTACAAAAAACCTAAGTTTATGTTTAGCTATCATTTGAATTAAGAACAACTGTATTAAAAAATTATCATGGTGACATCAAAATAATATTTTAATGACATTCCAAATAATTAAAAAAAAAAATGACACCCACCTGCCCCAAATTCAAAATAAATAGCTCGAGAAACATACTATTTATTTTAATGGCCTTATTCATATTAAATATTTTACTAAATATTCATATTATATTTATAAATTTTTCAGTTGTTTGTTGTATTGAATGTGCTTTTGGAAGAGTGATAATCAATGGTACAAGTATCATTGAAAAACACTGGTGGATTATCTCCCTTTACCAAGTTGGCTACATATAATTTACGTATAATCAAATGAAGGATACTTAAATTTTCTTCCCTTTGATTTTTATGGCTAAGGTCATAATAAAGAATAGGCTAGATTCTCAGCCCCCTCCTGCCTCATTTTTTTTCTGTCCCCTCAAAATTTTTTTTTTTGCCAATTTTGGTAAATTTTACAAAAATTTTATAGTAAATATATAACATTAAATTTAATATAAATTAAATTTTGACATGAATCAAATTTTTTTTTTAAATATCTGTGCAGAAAATGCTTTAGTCCACCCAAATATAAACTTTTTGATGTAGAGTGTTTATTTTAGGCAGTCAGGGGCATTAAGGTTTACCCTGATCTGTTCGTCCATCCGTACGTACGTCCATCTTTTTGGTTTCTGGATGATAACTTGAGTATCCTGCATTGGATCAAAACCAAACTTAGTCACATGCTTACTTATCACCCAATACAGAACCCTTTTTGATTTCCAGGTTGGTACCCTCAAGGTCAAGGTCACAGTTGCTAAAAATAGACTAAAATTTCAATAAAATTTTGGTTTCCAGATGATAACTTGAGTATTCTGCTTTGGATTAAAACCAAACTTGGTCACATGCTTACTTGTCATCCAAGACAGAACCCTATCGGTTTCAGGGTTGGTATCCCCAAGGTCATGTCACAGTTGCTAAAAATAGACTAAAATTTCAATAAAATTTTGGTTTCCGGATGATAACTTCAGTATTCTGCTCAGGATCAAAACCAAACGTGTCACACATGCTTACTTATCACCCAAGACAGAACCCTATCGATTTCGGGGTTGATACCCCCAAGGTCAAGGTCACAGTTGCTAAAAATAGATTAAAATTTCAATAAAATTTTGGTTTCTGGATGATAACTTGAGTATTCTGCTTAGGATCAAAACCTAACTTGGTCACATACTTACTTATCACCCAAGACAGAATCCTATCGATTTCTGGGTTGGTATTCCCAAGGTCAAGGTCATAGTTGCTAAAAATAGACTAAAATTTCAATAAAATTTTGGTTTCTGGATGATAACTTCGGTTTCCTGCATCGAATCAAAACAAAACTTTGTCACATGCTTACTTATCACCCAAGACAGAACCCTATTAATCACAGTTGCTAAAAATAGACCAAAATTTACGTATGTCTATCTTTTTGGTTTCCGTGTTAACTTGAGTATTCTGCATCAGATAAAAACCAAACTTTGTCACATGCCTATTTATCAATCAAGACAGAACCCTATCGATTTCGGGGCTGGTACCCCCAAGGTCAAGGTCACAGTTGCTAAAAATAGACAAAAATTTCAATAAAATTTTGGTTTCCGGATGATAACTTGAGTATTCTGCTTCTGATCAAAATCAAACTTGGTCTCATGCTTACTTATCACCCAAGACAGAACCCTATCGATTTCAGGGTTGGTATCCCCAAGATCAAGGTCACAGTTGCTAAAAATAGACTAAAATTTCAATAAAATTTTGGTTTCCGGATGATAACTTGAATTAGGGTATAAACCAAACTTGGTCACACATGCTTACTTATCACCCAAGACAGAACCCATCGATTTCCAGGTTGGTACCCTCAAGGTCAAGGTCACAGTTGCTAAAAATAGACTAAAATTTCAATAAAATTTTGGTTTCCGGATGATAACTTGAGTATTCTGCAATGGATCAAAACTAAACTTGGTCACATGCTTATTTATCACCCAAGACAGAACCCTATCGATTTCAGGGTTGGTATCCCCAAGATCAAGGTCACAGTTGCTAAAAATAGACTAAAATTGCAATAAAATTTTGGTTTCCGGATGATAATTTGAGTATTCTGCTTAGGATAAAAACCAAACTTGGTCACACATGCTTACTTATCACCCAAGACAGAACCCTATTGACTTCAGGGTTGGTACCCCCAAGGTCAATGTCACAGTTGCTAAAAATAGACTAAAATTTCAATAAAATTTTGGTTTCCGTATGATAATTTGAGTATTCTGCATTGGATCAAAACTTAACTTGGTCACATGCTTACCTATCACCCAAGACAGAACCCTATTGATTTCTGGGTTCTTACCCCCAAGGTCAAGGTCACAGTTGCTAAAAATAGACAAAAGTTTCAATAAAATTTTGGTTTCCAGATGATAACTTGAGTATTCTGCTTTGGATTAAAACCAAACTTGGTCACATGCTTACTTATCATCCAAGACAGAACCCTATCGATTTCAGGGTTGGTATCCCCAAGGTCATGTCACAGTTGCTAAAAATAGACTAAAATTTCAATAAAATTTTGGTTTCCGGATGATAACTTCAGTATTCTGCTCAGGATCAAAACCAAACGTGTCACACATGCTTACTTATCACCCAAGACAGAACCCTATCGATTTCGGGGTTGATACCCCCAAGGTCAAGGTCACAGTTGCTAAAAATAGATTAAAATTTCAATAAAATTTTGGTTTCTGGATGATAACTTGAGTATTCTGCTTAGGATCAAAACCAAACTTGGTCACATACTTACTTATCACCCAAGACAGAATCCTATCGATATCTGGGTTGGTATTCCCAAGGTCAAGGTCATAGTTGCTAAAAATAGACTAAAATTTCAATAAAATTTTGGTTTCTGGATGATAACTTCGGTTTCCTGCATCGAATCAAAACAAAACTTTGTCACATGCTTACAGAACCCTATTAATCACAGTTATTAAAAATAGACTAAAATTTACGTATGTCTATCTTTTTGGTTTCCGTGTTAACTTGAGTATCCTGTATCGGATCAAATCCAAACTTGGTCATATGCTTAATCATCACCCAAGATAGAACCCTATTGATTTCTGGGTTTGTACCCTCAAGGTCAAGGTCACAGTTGCTAAAAATAGATTATTATTACATATAAGATTGTTTCTCAGATTATTTGTGGGAACTCTGCATTATATCAAAACCAAACCAGTTCCAATACCTGTTTATCACAGAAGACATATCCTATTTTATAATTATTTGATATTTATATATTGTAAATAGATATGCCTTCAATGATCTGGGGGTTTCGTTTCAAGGAGGCAGGGGCATCCGTGTCCTATGAACACATTCTTCCATTTTTATACGACCGCAAAAATTTTTGCGGTCATATATTGGTATGGTGCTGTCGTCGTTGTCGTCGTTGTCGTCGTCGTCGTTTTCGTCGTCGTCTGTAGATAACTTTAGTTCCAGTAGATCAATCCTTATGAAATTTTAACATAACGTTCTTTGGTACAAAAAGAAGGCTTGGCTTTGTTTTGGTCATTGTGGCCCCATCTGTTTTTAAAAAAGGGGCCAAAAAGGGTTAAATTGGGTGTTTTCACATGTTTGTCTGTAGAATCTTTATTATTAATTGGATTTTGATGGGGTTTCTTTCAGTGTGCTCCTGAAGAAATTTCCAATCTGGATTATTCCAACGGATTTCACTTGGCATGTACCGCTCACGAGATAAATGGGGCCCAACAGGGGCAAATCTCCAAAAAAATTATTTTTTTTTATTTTAAGTCCGATTTTGATGCAGTTTTTTTTAATGGATTCCTTGTGAAAAATAAATATGGCGCTCAGCTATTAGATTTTTGATAACTTGTTTCCTTTCCCAGCTATGAGGGGCCGAACGGGGCCAAAATTGCCAATTTGCAGATTATGTAGAATTTTTATTTTTCATCGGATTTCGATGGGATTTTTTTCTTTGGGTTCCTCTTGATCTAAGCTTTCAGTAGTATGCAACGGATTTGGCATAGTTCTTACCGTTTCCAAGCTACGAGGGGTCAAAGGGGCCAACATTGCAATTTTTCTAAATATGTCAAATCTTTATTTTTCATTGGATTTCGATGGGATTTTTTTCTTTGGATTCCTCTTGATCTTTCAGTAGTATGCCAAGAGATTTTGTGTAGGTCTTACCGTTTCCGAGCTACAAGGGGTCAAAGGGGCCAAAATTGCAATTTTTCTAAATATGTCAAATCTTTATTTTTCATCGGATTTCAATGGGATTTTCTTCTTTGGATTCCTCTTGATCTAAGCTTTGAGCAGTATGTCAACAGATTTGGCATGGCTCCTACCATTTCCGAGCTACAAGGGGTCAAAGGGGCCGAAATTGCAATTTTTATGGCCCCGGATCTTTAGATCGGGGTCATATTGTTTTTGTTCTGTCTGTCTGTATGTCTGTCTGTCCGCAACTTTAACCTGGTTCATAACTTTTAAACCTGATGTGATAGGACCTTCATGTTTGGTATGTGTATTGATCATGTGAAGCTGAACATCATTATGCCAATTTCATTAAGGTCAGGTCAAAGGCCAAGGTCACAGAGTTCAAAAGGTCAAAATCTAGATTTTGCTATATCTCGTTAATTATAATTGCTAGAGGCTTGATATTTTATATGTGAATAGATCTAATGAAGCTTAATACAAATCCACCAAAAAAAATTTGGGTCAGGCCAAAGGTCAAGGTCACCAAGTGCAAAATTGAAAACTTTAACGAAAAATTTAACATTGCCTATATCTTTTCAACCAGATGTGATAGGACCTTCATATTTGGCCTGTATATTGGTCTTATAAAACTGAACATCATTATGCAAATTTCTTTAAGGTCAGGTCAAAGGTCAAGGTCATAGGTCAAAAGGTCAAAACCTAGATTTTGTTATATCTCGTTAATTATAATTGTTTTAAAGCTTGATATTTTATATGTGAATAGATCAAATGAAGTTTGATACAAATTAACCAAAAAAATTTGGGTCAGGTCAAAGGTCACTGAGTGCAAAATTGAAAACTTTAACTAAAACTTGAACATTGCCTATATCTTTTCAACCAGATGCGATAGGACCTTCATATTTGGCCTGTATATTGGTTTTATGAAACTTAACATCATTATGCAAATTTCACTAAGGTCAGGTCAAAGGTCAAGGTCATAGAGGTCGAAAGGTCAAAACCTAGTTTTTGCTATATCTCGTTAATTATAATTGCTAGAAGCTTGATAGTTTATATGTGAATAGATTTAATGAAGCTTGATACAAATCCACCAAAAAAATTTGGATCAGGTCAAAAGTCAAGGTCACCGAGTGTAAAATTGAAAACTTTATAAGTCATGTAAGTAAAACTTTAACATTGCCTATATCTTTTCAACCAGATGTGATAGGACCTTCATATTTGGCCTGTATATTAGTCTTATGAAACTGAACAGCATTATGCAAATTTCATTAAGGTCAGGGGAAAGGCCAAGGTCACAGAGGTCAAAGAGTCAAAATCTCGATTTTGCTTTAAGCTCGTTAATTACAATTGCAAGAGGCTTGATATTTTATATGTGAATAGATCTAATGGAGCTTAGTACAATGTCTACTTAACCTTAATTTCTAGTGATTGCAATTTTAGTATTTATTTTGTATGGTAGACATAGTTGCTGCCGGGGGCATAGTGTTTCACAGACACATCTTGTTCTAAATATGTCATATCTTTATTTTTCATCAGATTTCGATGGATTTTTTGGCTTTGAATTTCTATGGATGTAAAGTTTAAGTTGATAGTACATATTTTGCATCGCTCTTATGTTTTTTTTATCAATAAGTAATCAAAAGGGTTGAATTTTTCCCTATTTTGTTCCTAGCTAATAACTGTGTCAAGCTTCTTTTTGTGTCCATCTAATTATTATGTCAAGCTCTTTACTGTGTCCACATTCACTGTAAACTACTATTGTTGAAATTTCAGTGGTCGACATGCTGCGGTCGTATCATGCTGCGCTCGGCGTAGCCCTTTATTTGTGGTTAAATTGATATTTAAATTTCCAAGCTATGCACAATCATGACAATGCTACATTTAATTCATTCATAATATTTGAATCAGTTCAAAACAGAGTGATCCCCTATAAGTTATAGGTCTGCATCCCCTTTTAGGCAATTTTGAATCTGCCTGTTTCATGGAAATTTGAAATTTTAGAGGGAAATTCTGTCTGCTTAAGAGAATTTCCACCAAGTTATGTTTCCTCATGGTGAATAAAGAATTATTATCTTCAGCAACACTTGAATAACATTGTCAGTCTGGAATTCATTTGAAACAACAAAACGGATAAAGTGAAGAATATGAACACAATACTAGTACTACCAGTATTGTACAATACTAGTATAATATATGTGTACCAGTATTGTACAATTCGGGAAGATACTAGAAAATACTGGTTAACCAGTATTGCAGATACTGGAAGATACTGGAAAATACTGGAAGATACTGGAAAATACTAGTACAACTAGTATTGCAGATACTGGAAGATTCTGGAAAATACTGGTACAACCAGTATTGCAGATACTGGAAGATACTGGAAAATACTGTTATTTCCAGTATTGCAGACACTGAAGTATTTTGTACAGCATAATGAAATATCCTGTTTATTTATGCAACTTTGGTATTTATTGTATTTTGGATACTGTGTTATGTGCTTTTTGTTTTTGTTTTTGTTTCGAAATAGATTTAAAAAAACAAATGTTATAACCAAAGATATGAATCAATTTACATCCCACAATGAGTAAAATTAAAAAGATTAATATATCAAATCAGTATGACATGAAATATTGCAAAAGAATTATTTCAAAATCATGCAAAACTATATATATTTAAACTGCTTATTAAGATTCCCAAAATGACGAAAGGACCGTCTTAATTGGATTACAAAATGGCGAGAAAATATGCCTTAAAAGGTCCTATTCTTCTCATAACCCTTGCAAAAACGATTTGCAACACTGATTGACCAATATTGTCACCAGCAATATACATGTACTTATAATAAAAGAATTGTGAACAGTAACATAACTGGTTTTACCGGGTTTGTCCACAATAAAATACCAGTAAAACCAGTATTGTAAGTTTTACAATACTGATAATACCAGTATTGTGAATAACACAATACTGGTACGACTAGTATTGTGAAAATATGCAATACTGGTATTACCGGTATTGTGCCCAATACAATACTGGTACAACTAGTATTGTATATAGCACAATACTGGAATAAAATACAATACTGGTACAACTAGTATTGTAAAAAATCACAATACTAGTATTTCCAGTATTGTAAAAACGACAATACTGGTAAAACTAGTATTGTAAAAACCACAATACTAGTACAACTAGTATTGTAAGCAACACAATACTGGTACAACTAGTATTGTATTTTTCACAATACTGGTATAACTAGTATTGTAAACAATACAATACTAGTAATTCCAGTATTGTTGCATACAATACTGGTATAAAATTTTCTACCAGTATTGTACAATACTGGTAGTACTAGTAGTGTGTTCATATTCTTCACTTTATCCCACCTGGATAATCTTCCAGAATTGTACAATACTGGTAAACATATATTATACTAGTATTGTACAATACTGATAGTACTAGTATTGTGTTAATATTCTTCACTTTATCCCACCTTTTACATGTATTTAATCATGATATATATGAGGTTTGACAGATGGTTCTTTTCTCTCCCCATACCCTCCCTCACATCTCATTTTTCCCACCCCTTTCTCTTGATTTCCTTTTTAGCTCATCTGGCTATAGCCAGGGTGAGCTTTTGCCATCACTTGGCATCCATCATCCTTTGGTCAGTTCTTCATAAACTTTTCATGCAAAGGTCTCTTCTAAAACCATATTTGTCAGGTCTGTACCTCATCCAAGATGGCCGTCAGTGTGGAACAAATTTTTAGATTCTACCCTATGGAAATCACATTCAAGAATCTTCTCAGAAACTACCAGTGAAATTATAACCAAACTGTATCACAATGGTCCTTAGATGGTCCCTCTTAAAAAGGTATTCATCAGGTCTGTACCTCATCTAAGATGGCCTCAAATGGGAAAGATAGTTTTTAACATTGGACCTAATGGAAAAAGACATCCTAAGATCTTCCTCTCAGAAACTACCAGTCCAATCAGAACCATACTTAGTCTCAATAGTCCTTAAATGGTTTCTTCCCCCAAAAAATATCTGGCAGGTCTGTACCTCATCCAATATGGCCACCAGCGGGGAATATATTTTTGACATTGGACTTATGGTAAAGATATTCAAAGATCTTCTCAGAAACTATCTGACCAATTATAATCATACTTAATCAAAATGGTTATAAGATGATTCATTCCGAAAAAAGGTATCCAGCAGGTCCCTACCTCATCCAAGATTGCTGCCAGGGGAGAACATACCGTAGTTTTAACATTGGACCCTATGGAAAAAACTTCTAAGAAACCACCAGTCCAATTAAAACAAAACTTGATCACAATGATCCTTAGATGGTCCCTTCCAAAAAAGGTATCCGACAGGTCCATATCTCATCCAAGATGGCTTTCAGAGGGGAACACAGTTTTAACACTGGACACTATTCAAAAGACATTCAAAGATCTTCTCAGAAACTACCAATCTAATTATAATGGTCCTTTAATGGTCCCATATAAAAAAATTGTAAAGGTTCCATGGAACCATTTGTCTCGCCTTCTCAGTAAGGTATCATTATAATCAGGAAAATACTAACATTTATATATTTTCTGTATTCCAACAAATAACTGGTCTTAGGAGTTTCAGGAAATTTACCAAAATTGGAATCAAATATTTTTGCAATAAAGGTATTGAAAATGACTGTTTGCACCAAAATGTATTTAAAATGGTATGGTTGCTAGGCAGAATTCCAAAAAATAACAGATCTTGAAGAGTTTCCAAAATTTCTTGAAAAGTTTTTGGAAATTTACCAAAATCAGAATCAAACATTTTTGCAATTCCATTATTGAAAATTACAGTTTTCATTAATATATTTCAAAAAAGTATGGTTGCTAGGTAGAATTCCAAAAATTAATTGGTCTAAGAGCGTTCCGGGAGATTAACCAAAAATCGGAATCAAAAAGTTTTGCAATTTTACTCATTAAAATGCTTGTTTATTTCAAATTCACTCAAAAACTCATGGTTGTTAAGAAGAATTTCCAATAATTGCATGTCTTGGACAGTTTCAAGAAATTTACCAATGTTGGAATCAAATATTTTTGCAATTCCATTATTGAAAATTACAGTTTTCATCAATATATTTTTAAAAAAAGTATGGTTGCTAGGTAGAATTCCAAAAATTAATTGGTCTGAGAGAGTTCCAGGAAATTTACCAAAAATCGGAGTCAAAAATTTTTGTAATTTTATTCATTAAAATGTTTGTTTATTTCAAATTCACTCAAAAACCATGGTTGCTAAGAAGAATTCCAAAAAATTGCATGTCTTGGACACTTTCAGGAAATTTACCAATGTTGGAACCCTGTTTTTAATTTCTTACGCATTAAAAATTATGCTTGGCATCAAAGAATTGCCTTATTTTCTTAATTATATGCAAAAATTTTAAGAATTATTGGTCATCGATATTTTCAGGAAATTTACCAAAGTTGGAACCAGAATAAAAATTCCAACAGCTTGTTACATATCTGCACACTGCATGCAGCAACTTCCAATTTTAATGAAATTCTGTTAAGACACAAACACTTAATTCACTTTCTAAAGAACTTTTATCTGTGGATTAACATTAAATTTGTTTAGCAAAAAACTAGGTCCAAATATGCAAAAAATACGGAAAAACAAAAAACAAAAAACATTTTCCAATTTTTTCAGCTGGAGATAATTTTCTGACCATCATCTAACTTCTGACCACTTTTTAATAAATTCCAATAAGATTTAATAACTTAATTCAACTTCTGAAAAAACTTTAATCTGCGGGTTAACATTCAATTTTTAACCGGGTTTTCCATCGGAAAAATCCGGTTATTAAAATGGTGAAAATGGTGGGCGGGCGGGCGGCTGCCAAATGGGTACATCATTTGTCCGGAGCAAATCTCCTACAGTATTTGAGACAGGAAGTTTTTATTTTGCAGATCAATTGTACATATATCAAAGGTGTGCATGGTACTTTGATTTTGATTTTTGATTATTTATGAAAAAATATCAGTTGTTGAACTTAGTCATTTTTACGTCAAATTTTTAACAATAGGGTACCCCCTTTGTCCGGAGCATATCTCCTACAGTATTTGAGACAGGAAGTTTTTTATATTGCAGATCAATTGTAAATATGTATATCAAAGGTGTGCATGGTACTTTGATTTTGATGTTTGATTATTTATGAAAAAAATATCAGTTGTTGAACTTAGTCATTTTTACTTCAAATTTTTAACAATAGGGTACAACCTTTGTCTGGAACAAATATCCTTCAACTTAATAGATAGGAAGTTTTTATTTTGCAGATTATTTG
>MJUU01054356.1:31452-43689 GCA_002080025.1 Modiolus philippinarum | reverse complement strand
CTTGGTCACAATAATTTTAATTTGGTCCCCTGCAAAGAAAATTGTTTTTTTAGGTTCACACTTTATCCAAGATGGCTACCAGTAGGGAACATATTTTAGCATTGGACCTTATGGGAAACACCAATTGAGGTCTTCTCCCCTTAAACCACTTGGCATACTGAAACTATAGTTTTAACTATGGGCTCTTCAACATAAAATGTATATGTCAGTCAATGAACAAACAGGCTCTTGAATGCCTCTTGTTCTTTCTAATGAAAATCGTATTTTCAGTCCTCTCCGATGTGTACTTCCCGGGGATCTCGATGGAGGGTACCTTTCCCGAAATCCCGACAATTTTTCTGCACATTCCCGTTTCCCGAGCGGGAAAAAACAAAGACTCTTAAAGAATTCATCTTTTCCCATTTAACGAGCTCAATTTTCAGCAGTTCCCGCTTCATGCTGGATATCCTTTCCCGTTTTCACGCGCATTTTTTTGCCACGATCCCGTTTCCCGCTTGCTTAAAAAGGCCAATACCGCTTCCCGCTTATACCCCATCGAGACCCACCTTCCTGTTTGACAAAATATGCACTTACTTACAAATTATGGTGAAACATGATTTTTGGTCCCATTTTCTCAGCTTCTAAAAGCATGGTTAACTGAAAATTGGTATGCAGCTTCTTTATGATAATAGTTGTAAGGAACATTCTTTTTGAGTCCTGTCTGACAAGTACCGGTACTTCCTGTGTAACTAAATGTGGAATTGGTTACAAAATGAAGTGAAACATAACTTTTCAGTAACAATTTTCTCAGCTTCTACAGGATGAATTGATTTCAAAATTTGTATGCAGACTTTATATGATTAGTTATGTAGTCAAAAATGATCACAGTTTAAGCTCACTTGGCTATAATCAGGGTGAGCTTTTGCCATCAATTGGCGTGTACAGTGCGTCCATGGTTAACTTTTGCTTCAAAGATATTCTCCTTTGAAACCACTGGGCTAATTAGAACCAAACTTAGTCACACTAGTCCTTGGGTGGTTCCCTTTAAAGTAGGTGTATTTGATTTGCGTACCTCATCTAAGATGGAAGCCACCTGGGAACATAGTGTAACATAGGAACCCTGCTTTGGGAAATGCTTTCAAAGATCTTCTCCTCTGAAACTACCTGTCTAATTAAGACCAAACCTATTGACAATAGTCTTCGGGGTTTGTGATTTTTGTCTCGGCCGCGACGGAAGTCGCGGAAAGCGAGACATAGGCGTGCAAAGTATGACGGCGACGGCGACAGCGGCGTAAACTCAAGTTATTATATAGAAGCCTTTGATGTAGGAACTTTATATTTGGTCAAGATGGCCACCAGCGTGGAGCATAATTTTAACATTTGATCCTATGGGAAAACATTCAAAGATCTTCTCCTCTGAAACGGCTAAGCCAATTGGAACCAAACTTGGCCACAATAGTCCTTAGGTGGCCCCCAACAAAAAGGGAGTTTTCATGTCTCAGCTTTATCCGAGATGGCCGCCAGCGGGACACATGGTTTTAGTATTCGGCCCAATGGGAAAACACAATCGAAGATCTTTTCGTAAACTGCTTATAGTCCTTGGGTAGTCCCTTACCAAAAATGTGTTTTTCACATCAGCGCTATGACCAAGGTGGCCGCCAGCGGGGAACATAGCTTTTACCTTTTGCTCTATGAGAAAACATGTTCAAAGATCTTCTCCTCTTAAACCGCGGTGCCAATTGGAACCAAACTTGGTCACATTTTATCCTTCGGTGGTCCCCTGTGAAAAGTGTTTTGTGTGTGTTGGTAAAACAATTCCCCGTGGTAGAGATGTATGCTCTATATTTTTCTTAGATATGGTGTACTTTTACATGAGATAATACCTCATGTGTACACTTTGATCAATTACTATTATCTAAATTTATGTCAATTCTAAAACCGAAGGATTAACTCCCCCCATCGTAGTTATGTCCTTACGTATATTTGATATTACTGATTATTCGGATTTCGTTTGGTTTTATGCATTTTAAACATTTCCTTTATTTGGGTTCTAGTGCTGCTGATGGGGAATTAATTTCCGAAATGGCCATACAGCTCATTAAAATTATTGCATTTGGAGTTATAGCATATATGTGTTATGGTCTCATGTTCATTTACTCCATATCCTTTTGTGAAATATTTTGATGTCTGCTATATGTTCAAGATGGCTGTCAGCGGGGAACATAGTTTTATCATCGGGCCAATAGGAAAACAAATTCAAAGATCTCTTTTGAAACTACTAAGCTTGGTCACAATAATTTTAATTTGGTCCCCTGCAAAGAAAATTGTTTTTTTAGGTTCACACTTTATCCAAGATGGCTACCAGTAGGGAACATATTTTAGCATTGGACCTTATGGGAAACACCCATTTAGGTCTTCTCCCCTTAAACCACTTGGCATACTGAAACTATAGTTTTAACTATGGGCTCTTCAACATAAAATGTATATGCCAGTCAATGAACGAAACAGGCTCTTGAATGCCTCTTGTTCTTTCTAATGAAAATCGTATTTTCAGTCCTCTCCGATGTGTACTTCCTGGGGATCTCGATGGAGGGTACCTTTCCCGAAATCCCGACAATTTTCCTGCACATTCCCGTTTCCCGAGCGGGAAAATACAAAGACTCTTAAAGAATTCATCTTTTCCCATTTAACGAGCTCAATTTTCAGCAGTTCCCGCTTCATGCTGGATATCCTTTCCCGTTTTCACGCGCATTTTTTTGCCACGCTTGCCGTTTCCCGCTTGCTTAAAAAGGCCAATACCGCTTCCCGCCTATACCCCATCGAGACCCACCTTCCTGTTTGACAAAATATGCACTTACTTACAAATTATGGTGAAACATGATTTTGGGTCCCATTTTCTCAGCTTCTAAAAGCATGGTTAACTGAAAATTGGTATGCAGCTTCTTTATGATAATAGTTGTAAGGAACATTCTTTTTGAGTCCTGTCAGACAAGTACTTCCTGTGTAACTAAATGTGGAATTGATTACAAAATGAAGTGAAACATAACTTTTCAGTAACAATTTTCTCAGCTTCTACAGGATGAATTGATTTCAAAATTTGTATGCAGACTTTATATGATTAGTTGTTTTTTAAGTCAAATGTAGTCAAAAATGATCACAGTTTAAGCTCACTTGGCTATAATCAGGGTGAGCTTTTGCCATCAATTGGCGTGTACAGTGCGTCCATGGTTAACTTTTGCTTCAAAGATATTCTCCTTTGATCCCACTGGGCTAATTAGAGCCAAACTTAGTCACACTAGTCCTTGGGTGGTTCCCTTTAAAGTAGGTGTATTTGATTTGCGTACCTCATCTAAGATGGAAGCCACCTGGGAACATAGTTTAACATAGGAACCCTGCTTTGGGAAATGCTTTCAAAGATCTTCTCCTCTGAAACTACCTGGCTAATTGAGACCAAACCTATTGACAATAGTCTTCGGGGTTTGTGATTTTTGTCTCGCCCGCGACGGAAGTCGCGGAAAGCGAGACATAGGCGTTCAAAGTATGACGGCGACGGCGGCGTAAACTCAAGTTATTATATAGAAGCCTTTGATGTAGGAACTTTATATTTGGTCCATAGGTAGCTTACAGCGAACCCTATCTGTCGGACCCAAAATCATGTGACCTTGACCTATATTTCACGGTCCAGTGACCAGGTTAAGTTTTTTGCTTAAATCCATTTCTCAATAACTAGAAGCTAGAAGTCAATGATATTTGGTATATAGCTTGGTCTTGTTTAGTACATGTCAGTCTGCTATATGGCATTTGACCTTGACCTCAGAGTCACGGTCCAGTGCCCAGGTTTAGTTTTTTTGCTTAAGTCTGTTTCTCAATAACTACAAGCTATATGTCAATGACATTTTGTATATAGCTTGGTCTTGGTTAGTACATGTCAGACTGCCATGTGGCTTTTGCCCTTGACCCCAATTTCACGGTCCAGTGACCAGGTTAAGTTTTTTGCTTAAGTCTGTCTCTCAATAACTACAAGCTATAGGTCAATGATATTTGGTATATAGCTTGGTCTTGGTTAGTACATGTCAGTCTGCCATATTTCTTTTGACCTTGACCCCAATTTCACGGGCCAGTGACCAGGCTAAGTTTTTTTTGCTTAAGTCAGTTTCTCAATAACTACAAGCCATAGGTCAATGATATTTGGTATATACCTTGGTCTTGGTTGGTACAAGTCAGTCTGCCTTGTGGCTTTTGACCTTGACCTCAATTTCACGGTCCAATGACCAAGTTAAGTTCTTTTGCTTAAGTCTGTTTCTCAATAACTACAAGCTATAGGTCAATGATATTTGGTATATAGCTTGGTCTTGGTTAGTACATGTCAGTCTGCCATATGGCTTTTGACCTTGACCTCAATTTCAGGGTCTAATGAACAAAGTTAAGTGCTTCTAATTAGAATAGTTTTTAATTACTGTAAGTGGAACAGTAATAATATTTGGCTTTTAGGTTGCTCTTTAGTAGTACATGACTGTTTTAGCGACAAGCAGGGACGGGCGAGACATCTATTAGGGTCCACTCTTGTTATGTTTGTACCTCATCCAAGATGATGATAGCACGGAACATAGTTTAACAAAGGATCCTATGGGAAATGCCTTCTGCTCTGAAACTACTGAGCCAATGGGAACCAAACTTAGTCACAATAGCCCTTTTGTGGTCTCCTTCAAAATTACGATTTATATGTCCAAGATGAATGTCAGTGTAGATCCTAGTTAAACAGAAGACCCTATGGAAAATGCATTTAAAGATCTTTTTCTACTAGAAAACTACTGGAAACACATTCAAAGGTCTGTGTAACTACTTGTCCAATATTTAAAGATCAAAACTAATTCACAATAGTCTTTAGGTGTTCCCATCTGAAAAAGGCATCTGGCTGGTCCGTACTTATCCAAGATGGATGTCAGAGAAACACATCACTGAATCCTCTTGGATATTCTCAGAAACGATGGTCCTTAGATGGTCCAGTGTGAAGCGGTATCTTGCAGGTCCATTCTTCGTCAAGATGGCAACCAGAAGGGAACATAGTTTTACAATGAGCCCTATGGAAACACATTCTAAGGTCTTCTCTGATTTGTATAAAATTCCAATTAGAAGCAAACTTAGTCATGATGGTCCTTAGACGATCCCTTCAAAAAAGACATTTTGTGTCTCCAACATTCATCGCACTATGCGTTTTATTTTCTTTGCCGATTAAGTTGATTACTACTAACTGTTTTGGGTTAGGATGGGAGACATTGATAGGGTTAAGATAAAGAAAGAGCCAAACCTTATGTCTAAAACGAACAATCCAAGGACAATATCAACATAGGAAAAACAACTAAAGACAGAACATGAGCACGACACAGAAAAGAACAATGAATAAACACACACAAACAAACAAAAATAAACAACACGGACCAAATAAAAAACCATGGATGAGATCAGGTGCACCGGTAGAGTTAGCATCACCTGCTTCTTATAAGACACCCGTCGTATTGAACCACTTGTATTGAACACATCGACTCCGGTAAAAAGTTAGGGTTAGATGGTACAAAGGACAAGACTAGGGTGAAGACAAAGAGTAAATTAAACCGATTCAAAATCAGTATAGCAAACCAGGCTTTAACAGACCTACAAACGCATTGAAAGTTTATAACATTGCCCCTCCTGTGAAAAAAAATATTGCTGTTATTAGTACAAAAACCTCGAAGTGATGTCAACGACTGTGACACTAAAATGATATCATCACAGTTATGTGACTCTAAATAGTCCTTACCTGAATTGTCTCCTGAAAAATTGTCATGTATTAAATCTAATTTTGTGATATAACGATATTTTGGCAAATCCCCGCAGAGGTCCTATGGAGAGATAAAGGATGCGGGACCGGAAGTGGTGTCTATTTCCTGATTGTCACCATTTTGGCTTGAATGGCCTTATATTAGGTATAAAGATATATTTTGGATGACGTTGACAGTGTGAAGGAATTGATATTTCACGTGCCGAACTTCTCGGGATTGATCTTTATACACTAGAAGTCCTCAGTGGCTTTTCTTTGAACTGCTTTCTATCATGCCAGTGCTCATTGTTTGGAAGGAGATATAGCTTTTGTTGATCTTTGTTGTTCCATGATGATTTCCCTTTTCCCACATTTTTCGTGTTTTATTCTATCATTATCTCTTCCTTTTCCATTGTGTGCATTTCCTTTTCATTCGATTCTTACAGTTATCTTCTCCCTTTTAATCCGTTTACTGTGTTATTTTACTGTTATTTTCTCTTTTCTCACCTTATTTCATGATATTCTCCCTTTTTTCATCCCATTCAGAAAAATTTATTTTTTTCCCCGCATTAGTTGTTTCTGTGGTAGTGGTTGCCATTTTGATATTTTCAAAGCCCAAACTTGTGTTTACACATGCTAGGTAACCTTTCTGTCAAGTTTCATTCAATTTGGACAAGGGTGTATATTTAAATGTAAGTCCATGGAATTTTTCCCACCCTTTTCTGTTTCCATAGCAACAGTTGTCATTTTGATATTCTTAAGACCAAAACTCGTTTCTGCACATGCTAAGTACATTTAACAACCTTCCTGCCATTTTTTCCATTTTGAGCAAAGAACGTCATATATAATGAGAAGGATAAGCATCTCGTGATAAATTTGAAATATATCGGGGGGTGTGAGATTTTGTCAGTTTTGGGACACTATCTATAAAGCTTTAAAACAACATTAATACAATAATGATGGTCACAAAAAATGTTCTAGCAGTGCAGTAGATGTTACTCTTTACGAAAATGTCAATTTTGTGAAATTCTGTGAACTACTTTTAAAGCCTTTAAGTGCAAATTTGTGGTGCATTTTTTACTGATGTAAACCGGAAGTGATAAAAAAATCAATGACTATTTCTTGATTACAAATTTCAATTGTTTGTATTGAAGAAAGTACTTGCTATAGTAAAACAAAACTTTACTTTAAAAATGTTTCAGCTTTCATATTAAAATCCACGCACAACTTTTTTAGTAGTTAGCTGCTAAGTGAATGCATATCAAACGTCCCGACATAGATTTTAAAATGCATAATGGATTGTGTACGAGTTGCATATCCTTCCCATTATAAGTTATCATAAGTCCTTGTTTTGAGCAGTTTGAATTTTTCCCGCAATTTTTCTAGTTTGATCATGTGATTGCTGTCCTCATTAACCTTAACATATCAAATTAGTACTTTAACAAATTTATAATTGGATATAATAAATTGCATGTACAATATACAAATATAATATAATTACAATTTGAATAGCATAAAAAATCATCCGTGTTTAAAAAAATGGTTCTTTCTTGTCTGTTGTTGTGATATTTTTGTGGTACACAGAATCACCGGGTTCAGAAAATGGTCCAATCAAAATTGTCGTTATTGAAAACATTCGGAATGTTTTTGTTTCTGTTCTGCACGCATTTCACAGGTGTTTTTCACTCAAGTACTGAAGTAGCGGCCGGGTTTTCAGGATGACAAGCGTTTGGGGTTATGTCAGTTTAAAGGTACAAAAAGTTAAATCAAGACCAGAGCTGAAAACACAATTTTAGTCACTGACTCATGGCCGATGCCCGGGGACTCATTGTCGTGCAGAGTATTCTTCAACGCAATATTCGGGGACCCTTAATTCCTGAAAAGGCCGAATTCACTCCACAAAAAGAGAGTGTTTAAGTAGAATACTCTGGCCAGAAATTATACATGTTCATGTACGTTAAAATGCCCCCTTCCCTTGTCAAAACACTTCCTTGCCAAAACTCCCCTCCCCCAACTTAGTCATAAGTCATAAAGCTTTATTTATAGTCGGTGCAAGAATAAATACAAACATAAGCTCTGGAGAGCATTTAAAACAGTTTTTCAAAACACAACACAAAATAACAATACACACATTGACATTATCATGCATGCATATCAAATAGCACATAAAAAGCATATCAAATAGCACACAAAAAGCACAAGGAGACTTTAGAACTTGTAATTAAAATGCAGCACAAATAAAATAACATAAGCAAGCAGTAGTTAATAAAGCTAAAATAATAAAATGAGAAAACTATAGCAGCAGATCTAATTAACTGGATTTGCAGGCAAAACAGTGGCATGAACCGCCAGACCAAGAAGTAATCAAGTTTTAAAATGATTGAAAGACATATCTTTTTTTGGAATTTGTTTGGCAGTTCATTCCAAAGTTTTGCACCTGTGTACGTGAAGGATTGTAGACCATATGCTGAGTTCTGAGTTATGGGATATCTGCAGTGTTTTAGTACCTAAAACATGTAAAAGAGTAAGATTGATTTTTTATTTGAATTAAATCATGTAAGTATACTGAACAATTTTTATAATTTTATATACCTGTATAGCCAAAGATCTTTTTCTCCTAACTTTTAGGGACGGTAATTTTGATCTACAGAGTACATGTAATTCTTCATAGCTTGTGGAAAAATCTTTGTAAATAAATCTTGGGCTCTTTCCTGGATTTTTTCCGTCTTTTTTGTAATAACTTCCCCACAAAAATGCCAAACAAGTGGACAAAAATTGAAATTGGACATTATAAAAGAATAGTATTTTGTCAATTTTCCAGATTTTGTAAGATGTTTCCCAATTCTTTTTAAAACATTTAGTTGTTTTGAAGCTTTTTTGCTTCTCAAACAGGTTGGGGCACATGGATTGCGGCAGCCCCACTTAAGCAAGTATAACTCAGTTGGGATATTTGACCAGTTATTTGTATAACATTTTAGAGATGCTTGCGAGACATTTCGTCCCTAAAACACTCTGGCCATATGATTTTGGCCATGTATAATTTTGGACTTGGACATTTTGGGCCTGTCTGTAGTACAAAAAATGTATGTGATAGAAAGTGATCCTGACCCTAAGGTCATAAATTGACACTACTGGTCTCCGTAGTATTGTGTTCTCACACTTATGTTCTACACTTTCTACGAAATTGTAACAAAAAAAAAATAGCCAATTACTTTTTATGATCAGATTTCAACGTACGTGGGGCTCTAACTATAACAAGTAATTTATGATGGGCCCCTACTTATACTAGAGAAAGTTTGGTTATAGCACTTCGACGATGACATGAATGACACTTTATATATTTATCTCAGACAAAAACTTGATTTCATGTTTTACTAAAATAAAAACAATGTGTACTCATTTATTTCGATGATTTTTGATGGATTGAATGACGTTTTACTCAGCAATGGCGTATCTTGCGCTCCCAAGAGTACAGTTATTTTTAAACTCTTCCATAAGGTTGTATGTTGATGTTTTCAAGGATAAAAACAACCAATGTTGCCAAAATAAATGATATTACAGTCCAGGAAAACTCTGAATTTCGGCAACATTGCTGAATTTGGCAACAGTTGCAGAATTCTGCAACCTTTAGTTGCCAAATTCGGCAACCATGAAGATTTTCACTTATCTGCATCAATTTAATAGCCGCTGCACAGATTTATGCATTTCAAATGTTTTAAAATGTGATTTCCAATGAACAAAATCTACCAAGAAATAAAAAATTTCCCCACTACCCTCTATGTTAACTAAGGTTGCTGAATTTGGCAACCTTGAGGTTTTTTGTACCGATTTGACCAAAAAAAAACATGGTGGCGAGCATGTCGGTTTAACATTGGACTTGCACATTTTCATCATTTTCTCTGAAACTGTTGAAGCAAATTTTACTAAAATGGAATGATGTATCGAAAGTTCTTTGCAAAGTTACCTCATTTCAATAGGACAAAAAACATGGGTGCTAATGGAGAACATAGCTAACCATTAGACCCCCATTGGTGAAAAACATCATTTTTATCCCCCGCTTAGCAAAACCGGGGGGATTATGTAGTGCAGTCTGTCTGTATGTACTAGTACGTATATGTATGTGTGTAGTGCTCCCCGATAGCTCTGGAACTATCAGAGGTAGAAATTTGAAACTTGGCACCATACTAGAGTATGATCTGCACTAGGGTGCTAGGGGTTTGGAGTTTCTGTCAAATGCCCTGGGGCAAATTATGGACGAAAATGAAATTTCACGATATCCAATAATCTAAGAAATCTCCAAAGCTATTTGGGCTAGAAAGTTGAAACCCGGTGTCATATGGAATATTGAACCCCTGAAAAATTGACCCCGGGGTCAAATTTCCATATGGAATATTGACCCCGGGGTCAGTTTTCCATATGGAATTTTGACCCCGGGGTCAGTTTTCTTCCATTTAATTCTGAACCCCCTCATGGAATATTGAACCCCCTAAAGGACAAGGTACGTTTTGGGCCAAAATCTGCCCTGGCATAAAATTCAATGATATTGCAGCAAAAGATATTTCTTTATGTGTAGTATATAAAAACATGTTCATTTTGTACATATCTAACATAAAGGATCAGAAATTCACATTCAATACACACATGACTATGCGCTGCGGTATCGATAACGCCGTAACGTTTGTTGTTTTTTTTTCTTCGACGTATCTAAAAAAATAGTTATCTATTTATATTCTTTCGATAATCTTTTTCAATTTTATTATTAATTATGCAGTTACAATATCAACATATGCAACTCAATTACTCAAAATGGATATTTTTCGTTAAAACTTCACTTTTTAATGAAAATATGCCTTCACTTGGTAATGGAAATTATGCAATAAATAAATGAAATAGTGTGAATTAACTAATGATTTACCAACGGATAGGTCTGTCCAAATAACAGGTAAAGCACTTTTTTGTATATTTTAAACACACCGAAAAAAAATGAAGTACTGCATGGTCACAGCAAAAAAGAATAAGCACATTTTATTATGGTTCTGTAAAACTATCAGCCATCCGGCGTTTTGCATTTGCGCCGATTCGCATTTCATTTGCGCCGATTTTTTCTTTCATTTGCGCTGATTTTTTTCTTTCATTTGCGCCGATTATTTCTTTCATTTGCGCCGATTTTTTACTTGTTAATTTCGTGTAAAATATTCAGGATATTTTTTTTCATTTGATCATATTACAGTGATTGCTTAAGCACGAAGCTTAGATGGATTCAAAATAAAGCTCAAAAATAAAAATCGGCGCAACTGAAAAATAAAATCAGCGCAAATGAAAAAATGAAATCGGCGCAAATGAAACATTTGAAATTTCTAAAATCGGCGCAAATGTCATACGCCCCAGCCATCAGATCAAAACTCAATAATGAGGTTTTTTCTCAAAATTGAACCCCGCAAGCATAGCACCCCGTTTTGTCTAGATTGATAGTATTGCACATTCGCGACAACACTGAGAGGCCATAAGCACGCAACACTAGCAGTAACTTGAAGTTCAATCATAGCGCTTTTTGTCACTTCGATTATGACAAAAGACAAACAGATCGACTGAATTATACGATAAACGTTTGGTATCTCCAAGGAATGAAAATATCATTTTGAACAGGATTGAACTGTATGACTACATTATTGTTTTAAATGAGATAAAAGAATTAATTAAAAAAATTCTCGTCAAAATATCACACACAAACACACACACAAAAACCCCCAAATCCCCCCCAAATAAAAAAACAAAAAAACTACCATCCCGGAATACCACATCTAATGACCTAATGACACTAATAAGGTCCCGATGATAAGTAAGGATGATTTGCATTGTAATAAAACATTGGTTATAAGAGTTGGCCAACAGAATTTCATCAAATTCTATCTGGAAATGTCCAAATCGAATGGATATTTAAAAAAAAATACTTGCTGATAAGGACTTTAGAGTAATACTCAACAAATTGTATTACTGCACTGGTATAAAAAAAAAGCAATGGCGATTACCATTTGTTTCGGAAGTTGAAAAACGCCAGATATATCAGACTTGCAAATGGCAGTACCAAGACACCATCATGGTATTTGATAAAACATTTATAATTCTTTACCCATGTGTGACGGCTTTGAAGTTTTGAACACATAATTTCATTGACTTCTCAAAATTGTATATATTTTTTTCGAAATGGGATCATACCAACAACTTATTAAGCCAAGCGCTCATCTTAGTATATCTAGCGCTCGATTTTGTCTGACGCGATTTAAAACTTTGTATGGCATGCGTTCGAATTATGTCGAGCACTCGACTGAGTATGTCCAACCATGGAGATACCTCCATGGTCCAGCGCACGACTTAGCATACCGATAGCTCGACTCAGTATGTAGAGATCATATTTTTTTTATGTCGAGCGCATGATTCAATAACGAGGGTCCTCATGGGGG
>MJUU01054356.1:0-25515 GCA_002080025.1 Modiolus philippinarum | reverse complement strand
AGTAAAAAATCACTAAAGATCAATTTAACTAAATATATGTGAATAAAACACCTACTTTGAAGTTTTGAATATTTGTGGTTGTCCACATTCAAGAAAGATAACTCTTACAAAGTGTCTCCTTCTGTCTGTCTGTCTGTCTGTCTGTCTGTTTGTCCATCCGTCACACTTTCTGCTCACTTTCTCTACTATACATTGACATTTTGAATTGTTTTCCTCAGCTGCAGATCACATATATTATATACCATTCCTGATCAGTTATTGTTATAAAATAAGCTTCACAAATTAATTATGTACCGTTGGCGGTACTCTTGTTATCTGGATTTTCCAAGGATGGGATGAGGACAGCGTCAGTAGATCAAATCAGGCAAAATCTCTACAATGGCTGCAAAGATTGCAATGAAACTTAAATGTAAGCAAGGCCTGGAAGGGTTTTTTTTAACTTTACCGTTTTGTATCTGGATTGCCCCCGGGGTGGGGCCAAGACAGAGACCAATATGTCAAATCTAGGGAAAAAAAATTGACTTTTACCGTGCAACTGTCTCAAATGTTTTGATGAAATTTGGTAGCTGCAAGTACAGTACTAAAATTACTCACAATTCTGTTAATGGTCATTTGGTGGTGGTGGTGCTCAGATTAGTGACTTACGACCCCTTGGGATAGGATAAAGAGGGGGAAATAGCAGTTCAACACTTGAATTCTAGAGTTTCCCGGATATTTTACAGCCGAATATTCAAATGGGGGAGGAGGTATTTCTTTTCCTCTCATATCAGTACGTTGTTTCTTAATTTGTGCTGGTAGAGAAGTAGGTGTTCTATAAACTTTTTCAGTAAAAATGATGACGGGGTTTTTAATGTCCTTTGAAAACATAATTGAAAAAAGAGATCTACCAATGTTGAGCGTTCTCTGAAACAACTGTTGAAACAAGAGTCATCATTTCAAAAGAAATGTAAGAATGTTTCATGCGCGGATCTAGAGGGGGCGGGGTCCTAGCAACCCCAGGAATCTGCGTATTTTACATTCCATCAATGTTTGGGTTGGATTCCCTCCCCTAAGAAAGATGTTTAGGTTGGGCCTTACTGGAAAAAAAAAGTTTCAGGATCCGCGCCTGCATGTATTGAATGAAAGATTTAATTACGTACTGTAATATCATCGCTTCAAGTTTAAAATCATTTCTGCTATCATCGGCCATTATAAAAGCTTAGGTCCCCACTTCCTTTAGTATTTCTACTCATGTTAACACACGTCCCCATTTCGGTATTTCGGCATTTTTGTGTTTTCTGTCTCTAAGATATAGGGGCCTGTCCGTTAAGCGCACCGCATTGAAATACACGTATGAATAGAATTGACTTTAAACGGGTCATTATTATTTTCAACAGATACTTTCATCTGAGGTTTATATTATTTTATTACATTTGTTTAAGGTTAAACATGTAACAAGAATCATTTGTCCGTTTCATGTCAATTTTTACATATTGATACGTGTTTGTCGATGCGGTACGATTAACGGACAGACCCTTTATAGTCTTGAAGAAAGTACTCAAGGTCGAGAGATGACTTATTAGTAGGGGACCTTGGGTACTTGCTTGCTGTCAAGTTTCGCAGAGAAGTCGAAAATAGAATAATTCCCGATCTGACCTTTTGACCCGGGGCAATCCAGATACAAAACGATAAATTTGTAGTGGTCTGGATTGCCCCTTTGGATAGGGTCTGGGCAGGGGTAAAACGTTCAAATTTTGCCAAAAGTTCAAATGTTCAACTTCTTCGCTGCAGGGATCTCAACGAAACTTGACAGCAAGCAAGCATTCACGGTCCACCACAAGTTTGTCTTTTTTATCTGGATTGTCCAAGGGATGGGGCCAGGGCAGGGTCAGTAGATCAAATCAGGCAGAGTTCTATTTTTGACTTCTAACCAATGGCTGCAAATATATCAATGAAACTTGAAAGCAAGCACGTACTCAAGGTCTTTCATAGATTTACCGTGTTGTATCTTGATTGCTCCAAGCTTAGGACCTAGGCAGAGGTCAATAGGTGAAATCGTGGAAAGTTTTGGTTTTGTTTTTAATTCATTGTTCAACTGCCACAATGATGGACTTCTCTTTTCAAAAAGTGCTGCATCGAACACTCATCTTCGGTAAATGTCTTTTTCCAATTATGGTTTCAAAGAACATTAAAAACCCCGTCATCCTTTTCAACTGAAAAAGTTCATGAAGCACCTACTTCTCTACCATCACAAATCGAGAAACAAAGTATGAGAAGAAAAAAGAAATACCTCCCCCACCCCCTGAAAATTCGGCTGTGACGTTTCAGGAAATTTCCAGCTTTCAAGGGTTCAACTGCCCCTCCTCCCTTCCCCTCTCCTGTCTTTCAAAAGAAAACCCAAGAGGCCCAAGTGGGCCTAGGTTGATCATCTGAACACCATCACCAAACGACGATAAGCAGAATGTTAAACGTCTTCAATTTCAGAGCATCATTTGTAAAACGGATAAGAATTTCATCGTGCACCGGACAAGCATGAATTTGTTATTTGAGTTATTTGACCACGGTACTTGCAGCTGCCCAGTTTCATCAAAACCATTGTGCAAACCAAATCATGCCATGAACGTGGATATCACCTATTTTTGTTTTGTGTTGGTACGGAATTTAGGCATGGTATTTGAAATCGTCATTCGTTGTGATTTACTTTTCATCGGTATTTTCATTTAATTGAGAATCTTTCAAACTTTCGTAAAAAAAGTCTCTTGCGAATCCTTCCGTTGTTTTTTTTATTTCAAATTTAATACAAGAGTGATGCATTAAAAAGTCTCTAATAAAATTCTGATCCAATACAAAAACATGGCTGACAGCACAGGGCCTAATTTAACATTGGACACTATATGGGAAATTTGTCATTATCGGTTCTGAAACAATTAAAGCAAATTTATCTACATTTTACTGCAATGGTTTATGGAAAGTTCTTTACAAAAGATAGCTCATTTTAGCACTTTGGCTATAGCGCTGGTGAGCTTTTGCTGTAACTTGGCGTCCGTCTGTCCGGCGTAAACTTTTTTTTCAAAAATCTTCTCTGAAACAACGCCAAATGAAACCAAACTTGGCCTGAATCATCACCATGGTATAGCTTCTCAAAATTATACTTTTTTAGTCTGGAACAACATGAGCGCCATTGCTAACAATGCCCCCTCCCCTAGAAAATAAAACATGGGGGGTTATTGCAGTTATTTGCAAATAATTAAAAAACAATTGCAGATATCATCTGACATGTGGGAAAAAATGATCGGCATGACAAGATCTACCCATCTTCAATTTTAAAGAATATCGGATGATCCATAGAGTTATTGCACCTATGCCGTAAAAATTTTCAAAATTTTTAATGTTTTTTTTTTTTTTTATTAAAAACTATAACAGATAGAAGTAAAGTTTTATTGCAGAAATGTTCAGGATATCAATATCTACAAACAAGAATATTTTGAAGAAATTCCAAAAGCCAATATAGGATTAATTGCCCTTTTTTGGTCAAATTTTCCGGGAATTGATACCCTTTGTATTATATTCCAAACACAATTTAAGATAGAGGTCAAGTTTAAATTGCAAAAATGTTCAGCATGTCAAGGACTGCTTATTATTGAATATGGTCAAATTTTTCGGGACTTTAAACCTTTTGTCTTTTATTTCAAAAAGAATTTGAAATAGAGATCAAAATTGAATTGGAAAAGTGTTCAGCATAATGATATCAAGGACAACAGTTTAATAACAATGGTCAAGTTGTCTGACAATCATGCAAGATGCCTGCCAGTGGGGAACTTTATTTAACATTCAACCCTTTTGGAAACATTTTGTAAGATTCACGCTCAAAAACTCCTAGGCAATTGGATCCAATCTTGGTCACATTAGTCTTAAATTTGAAAAATGTGTCCGGCAAGTCTGCATCACATTAAATATGGCCGCCAGCGGGGAGCATAGTTTAACATTACGCCATGCGATGTGGAAACGCATTCAAAGATATTCTCCTCTGAAACAACAAAGCCAATTGAATCGAACTTGTTCACAATATTCCTTGGTCTTTAATTTCCCTTTAAACAATGTGTGACAAGCCTGTACCGCTTCCTAGATTGCCAACAATTGAGAACTTAGTTTAACTTTTGAACTTTAAGGAGAACACGTTGAACGTTTTTTTTTTTTTTTTTTTTTTTACTATTAGGCCAATTGGAACCGAACTTGTTACCTTAGTTGCTCCCTTCAAAAAGGTGACCAGTAAGTCTTCACCATATCCAAAATCGTTACCATCAAGAAATATAGTTAATATTTAAATCAAATAACATTTAAGGTCTATTCACATACTTGAAAGGGAGGCCCTTTATTATTAGGTTATATGGACTGTCTCGTAGTGTCAGCTATGACTAAGGTGAGCGATACAGGTTCAGTCTCTTGGCCTCTACTTTTTATATTGGACAAACCGTAGGACTAACTCCCTCCATCGTAGTTTTGTCCTAGCTATATTTGATATAGCTGATTATTTGGATTTCGTTTTGTTTTATGCATTTTAAACATTTTTTGAAATTATGGATTTCCTTTTTTGGGTTCTAGTGCTGCTGATGAGGAATAAATTTTCGAAATGGCCATACAGCTCATTAAAAGTATTGCAGTTGGAGTTAACATGAGTGTTATGGTCTCATGTTCATTTACTCCATATCCTTTCGTAAAATATTGGGTATCTTCCTGTTATAGTCTTCAAGTTGCTTAGAACGCAGTGTTCTTGGGAATCGATGTAGATTGTAATTGAAACAGGATCTTCGGATGTCAGCTCTTGACCATTGTTTTAATTCGAAAGTCTCGATACTCTTTGAATTGAAAACAAATTCTGTATATTTTTTTTCTTAGTGAAACTAGTTATTCTGCCAGAGTATGAAAGTATAAAAAAAACTTAAGTTGTGTTCGTGTTTGTTATCACTAAGACAGCTTGAGAAGTATACATGATCTCGCTTGAGGGGATGAATATTGTTCACCACTAGTTGAAGACCTTCAGGCGACATCAAGATGAAGACAGGAATAAAAGCCCTGTCCTTTATAAACTGGAGTTTTCTATGTATCGTGTGCGTTTTTGTCACATGTACATTCACTCCATATCCCATCATTTTTCCTATGGACTTCCGTTAAGGGACCGACCATTTAACTCGAATTGGGGGTATGTTTTTTTTTTGGGGGGGGGAGGGGGCAGAAAGCTTCCTTCAGAATATTTTTTTCATCATTTTGGCAACAAAAATATTTTTTTCACAAAAAAATCGGCTCCAAAATACATAGCCCCCCCCCCCCCTTTAAATTAAATGGTTGGTCCCTAATCAAATTTAGATTGAAATATCCTTTCATTTTAGATTGCATGATTTAAGTGCAAAATTATTGTGATTAATCATAATATCACTTTATATTAATATTGACTGGAACTTTAACTAACTTGAAACGTAACTCGATATAAGGTACAAGAAAGCACAGGCACTTGTCTCTCAGAAAAAAAAAATCTGTCTCTCAGAAAAAAAAATCCCCTATACCCTTACATAAGGGTATAGGGGATTTTTTTTTCTGAGAGACAAGTGCCTGTGCAAGAAAGTCATCAATTCGACTTTTAACTCAAACTGTAACTTGAACTTTAACGCGAACTGTGACTCGAACTCGAAAGGATGAGTGGCAGTAAGACCCATTTTTGGCCCAAGATTTTCCATGAAACTAAAACTATACAAACAGATGTCTTTTGTTGCTGAAACATTGAACCAATATAGGGCTTAAGGAAAATGAAGAAGCTTTTTTCCATATCAGTTTGATTCTCATGATAATCAGTTAACTCAAAAGCTATATTTTTTGAAATCGTCAGAATTTCACAGATTTTTGCTGTGTTTTACACATCTTTGTGCTTTGAAAAATGTGGGCGCATCTGAATAACAACTTCATATTTGGTCAAAATGTGTAAAATGGTGAAATACATCATTTCTGAAAGTTTGAAGTTGTTGTTTGCATGTGCCCCATGTTCACTTAAAGGAAATTTCCTTTGAGAACATTCAAAATTGCAGATTTTCTGATTTTTTTTCAAAAAGACGGCTCCTTGTGATGTCACAATAACGTCAAAATGAAAGGAATTCGTATTATTATATGTTTTCTTTGTAGCCAGATGTAATAGTTAATATTTCTTATAAATATCATACTATTTTAAACAACTTGATTTTTGGGGCCAAATATGGGTCTTATTGCCACTCATCCTTTAACTCGAACTGTAATTCGAACTTTAACTCCAACTTTAGCTCGAACTCGCGATCGGTGGTTATCCACACCCACAAATTGTTATGTATCTGTAGTAAAGACTAGAGAAGGGGCTCGACATCTTTTTTTTATTTATATATATATAATTAATAATTTCTACTAGTATGTCCCTGTTTTGTATGTTAATTTGTAATGTACTACAACCCGAATGGGTTTCAAGTATTTGAATACCTTCATATTGATTAAATAATGTATCCATAGTTTGAGGAGTGAAGATGTCACAATATCTTGCAAAGTAAGCAAAAATTGGTTTATTTTCAAACAATAATTACAGTCATCGTTTGTCTACATTTCTGACCGATTTTTTTCAGATTTCGCACTTGTGTGATATAGTTAATGGAAAAAAACAGACGATGCATATCATATTTACTTTTGTGTCGAAGTTCTGCCTATATCTGCGACCTCCATCACCTCGTGATGAGAATAACATCTTTTTAACCATATTCCTCTTTGAGGTCATCCTGGTCATTAGTGCATCTTTTATAGCGTAAACATTCACCCTTGATAAGCGATTTAAATGTTGATTTAGGTTGACAGGAAAATCTTTTTAAGTTTTGATAATTTTCTGTATTTTTGTTAAATGTAGAAAGATCGAGAATGCCACTTTTCTAAAACCTGGAGCCTCCAAGAATGCATGTGCGTTTGTGATATTTCATGTGTGAATTTTAAGAATTAATGATATGTGTTTGCCCTGTCAAAGAAATCATTTATTTCACTAATTTGACCGTCGTAGAACAATTTAATGGTCTTATGTCTTAGGTTAATGGTCTTATGTAAGACAGGGAAGAGCACTCCACATCGGTACCCCTACAAGTGGTTGTAGAAATTATTGTTTGTTGAAAACAAACTCGTTATTTTTTTAATGATTTTAAAAAGTTTTATTACATTCTCCAGTGGGGGCACAGGATTTCATGATGTGCCGTGGCAACCAGAAGTATTGACTACACAGGAAGATTATTTATTTTTCTATTGCTTAACAAATGCAAAGATGTGGAGTAAAAGTCTCTACAAATACACGGTAGAAGTTATAATTGGAATAACGCTTTTATTATTGTTCTTCATCTTGAGGTCACCATGAGGCCTTTAACAATGAGCTTTGCTCATATCTCATAGTAAGTTCAAGACGGCCCCTATCACCGGATTTAGCAAAATTCATTGATAGATGTCGAACAATGCTAAATCCATGCATCTTATGGTCGAGGGTGCGGGATCGTCTACAAATGTACAAATTACTGGCAAAGTGATTTTACAATCGCCATCGTCCGTTGCCCAACAAAAAGACTAAAATATATAATCAACCACATGACACTCATCGAGTCAATCGTAATTAAAATAATGAGATGTTGGCACTATAGACAGGTGATCAGAATAAATTTGGAATTAAAATACAAAAAAAGAAATGCCAAATGTTTTAAAGAAATATAGTATACTAGTATTCAAGTGGGAAATTTTCTCAAGAACAAGTACACCATAACTGGAATATATAGTTAGCATTCATCTTTCGCAAGGACTTTTTTCTTTCTGCGGACACCACTTAATTGAATGCACATGTTGCCCATTAACTTATGCATTGAAACACTTATTATATCTTGCATGTTTTAGAAGCCCGGTTTATTATCTCAGGATGAGAAAACTGGTCGACTCTTTACGTCAACTGGATCTATCGGCTATTTGAGCTTTGATATTACTTGGCACCTGTCGTCCGTACTTTTCAACTTTTTCAAATATCTTTTCCTTGGTCAGATTTATTTACCCAAAATTATTAAGTAACACAATTTCTAATTCTAAATTATCCCTGATATCAAACGACATGGCTGCTGTTACTACAGTTGAATCGTTTTAACTTTCCTATGGTCTTTAATATGATTTTCAGAGGCATAGAATTTTTTGGAAAAAAAATCCGGCCCTGATGTTATCCAAAATATTCTGACCAGTATCCTGGTTGAAAATAAATAATTTGCCCTTTACCTTGTCTCGTAGAAAAAAGGCTGGCTCAACAAAATTTCCAGTGTACATGGAAAAAGTTATCTCCTGCCTCGGGTGAAATTTCAGCCTCCTCCCAAAAAAAAAAATTCAAAGTGTTCGTGTTTGAAACAAAATGATGACTCGTAAAGGCGTTTTTTCTCATTTTTGGTTGTTGTTGAATTTTCATGAGTGTTTGCATTTTGAAATATATTTCAAAAGCAATTTGATATAGAGACTAAATTTTGAATTGCTGATTAAGGGCAATATTTGCTATATATAAACAATGTATGGATTTAATGAACTTGAGACAGTCTCTAAGAATACATGGCAAAGCAAAGCTGTTCTTCACTTTTATTTTGTTATTCGTTAATTGATTACAAAGAGAACATAGATAATGAGTTTGCTCATTGTAAGAAAAGACGACCCCTGGCACTGTGTTAGCAGAATTGATTGTCGACCAACCCTACACGCTCTTCCATTTTCATTCATTGACTGCTGGATTGTCAACTGGCATTGTTCTTACAATCGCTTTCTTCTGTTGTCCGACAGACACGATGGTCACCAATTAGGAACACAGTTTAACATTGAACCCCATCGACAAAACATGTACATGGTAAATAGACCATAGCCGAGTTCTGGTATCAGGATTTACCCACGATATTTACCAGACCACTTTTCAACACGTCACAATATAGAAAACGTTACGTCATAAAGGTTAAAACGTCATGAAATTAGTTTCGGTCACATGGGGCGGACATGTCTGTGACATTGGACGACAAAAAACAAATTGTGAATCTAAGTACATGCATGGTCTATTGGCTTCATTTAGATATTGACTTTAGGTATGATAAAATAATAGTTTGACAGTAAATCAAAAATGGCCATCACTACAGTTTAAGTTTAAAAATTATCGGACCCTATGGGAAAATCTTGGATTACTCATTTGTTGCCCACCTGATGAAAGCCAGGGTGAGCTTTTGTCATCACTTTGCGTCTATTGTCCGCCCGGCGTACAATTTTCTTCAAACATCCTCTCTGAAACTACAATGCCAGTTAGAGCCACATTTGGCTACAGTAGTCTTTAGATGGTCCCCTACGAAAAAATGTTTTTCGGGTTAGCACCTCACCTCAGAAAACGCATAGTTTTAACGTTTGACTATCTGGGAAAACATATAAATGGAGATCTTTTCTGAAACTACTGAGCCAATCGGACCTCTTAAAAAAATTTTTATGTGCACCTTATGCAAGATGGCCTCAACCGGATTACATAGTTTTAACATTAAACCCTATGGGACACACATTAAGAGATGTTCTCATCTGAAATTATTTAGCGAATTAGAACGAAACTCAGCAGCAATCGTCCTTGAGAAGTTACCTACAACATATTTATTTTTCGGGTTCGCACCTCAACTTAACATTACACCCTATGGTAAACCCATTAATATTCTTCTCTTAAACTACGAAGCCAGTTAAAATTAAAAAGATCTCCTTGAACAGTTATCATAAATCAATCTCACCCATTACTATAGCATCAAAAAGTTTTATCTCTACTCTGCCATACAATAAATAAAAAAATTGATACACCAGTGTGGTAGCAGGGAAAGACAAAATATATTTTGTTAAGAACTACCAAGTACACTAAGAATGATGTAATCAAAATGTTAGATTTTTTTATCCACATTATTGAAGACGTTTTTCATCAGACAACGGACTTCACATGGGAACTAACTGCGCGCCACTTGTAGCCGTCCCTTTCCTTTACTCGTATGAAGTCAATGTTTTACACGGGCTTACACAGAAAAAAGCAATATTTAGCCTCTTCCTTTAAAATCAGCTTCAGCCTCATAGACGTTTTACTTTCTCTTAATAATCCACAATTGACAGCTCTAAACATCTGAAAACAAAACTTTGCAAAAAGCATAATGATTTCGATTTTCCGACAGAGAATTTCCCGTATTTCAACATCTCCGGCATATTGCGTCTACATTTCACAACTCATTCGCTATTGCTGTGTCTGTAGTTTTTGCAGCGATTTTGTCAACAGAGCAAACTTACTGTCTCGAAAACTTATACATCAAAACCAGTCTTCGAAATATACCGGTAGTCAGATACCCAAGGCGTGTAAAAACGTATGGGTCGTGTAAAACACCCATTAGATGGTGTGGTATCAATTAATTGACCTGACAGTGTCAAACTGTAAATTGTAAATTAATGTATTGCACTTTCCACAATGTTAAAAAATACAAAGATGTAGCAGACCAACCTGATTAAAACTATAATGAATTCGTTACAAAACACATTAGCATATGTTTTACTTTAAGGTAGTTCGATCCTAATACAAATTTCAGACAGAATTTTTTTCTTTTAAGATATCTTGTAGGTCTTAACCTATATATTCAAAACATAAAATAAAAATGATGTGTCACCGATCATCTTTTCCCGTTATCTGGCTTGGAAAATTAGGCCAAATTCAGTATTTTTCAGCAATATTTACAAAGAATATATAGGGAACTGTGATAACATGCTTATTGTTTATCTTTCATATAAAATAAATATCAGACAGATTTTTTAAATTTTTTGATATTTCAGAGATATACACTTAAGCTATCTGTTACGCTGAAAAAATCTATATGTCACCGTTCGATTAAAAGAGATATTTTATATAGTTTACGAAATAGACAATGTTTACGGGAAAAGGGAGCTAATTCGCGGGAAAGTGTATGTCAATCTATTATGACGTCACAGTGAATAGGCCAATACAGGAATATTCCGGTTTGAAAATCAATTCAATTCCGCATCCGACTCGTGTTTCGCAAATGCGCCAATCGAATGCGCCGTGTATTAGTGTCGAACTACCTTAAATTTAGCTTTGTGACTGCAAAATAGCACATTCAGAAGTTCTGTTACTTCACCTTACTCCATTGTAGACTTCTTGTTGTACATGTAGATTGATTGTGTAATTTTACAAGTTAAGTCAATAAAATGAACACAAGATGTTTATTTATTAAGTTATATGAACGACTTCACAACTCGTTGGAACGACTTGGTTAGTCGTGGGAACGACTTTAAGAAGTCGTGGGAACGACTTTAAGAAGTCGTGGGAACGACTTAAGAAGTCGCGAGAACGACATTGTAAGGCGTGGAAACGACTTGGTAAGTCGTGGGAATGACTTAACAACGCAAGGGAACTACTTTATAACTCGTGTGAACGATTTGACATCTCGTTGGAACGACTTTATAACTTGTAGGAACGACTTGACAACTCGTGGGAACGACTTAAATATTTTTTTTCTCATCACGAAAATGACCAAAATAAGCTTTAATAAAAGGGCTCGTGTACTGAGAAATTCTTTAATTTATTTTACTTCGACTCTCATTCGCAGTATATAAAATTTAAATGACAGTTGCTTATAAAGCAACTGGGAAAGGGTAACTAGGAAGATGGTCAATATTATGTTGAGGGCATTATATGAATGGGGTTGTTTTACAAGCGACTGGTTTGTCGCTATTTCTACCTGAAGTTACCCCATCGTGTTTGACAATTCACTAAATCCAAAATTAAAAGAACAGGGCTTGATTCTTATTCCATGTCTTGATATTGCATGAAGGTCGTCGGTAATGAATAACTGATAAGACCAAGGCAGTCCCCTGCGTGCAGATGAGCGAAATACTTAATAAATATCAAGATTAATCTCTGTCTAGCATCCATGCAATACCTTCTTAAAATGGAAGCAGAAGGCAATTCATTTTCAAAATCATCCATTGTCACTTGTGACGAAATGGTGATCGTTTGAAGTTTGTGAACAATTAATGTACAAAGTAATTGGAACATTTTTTTATCCTATACATCTTTAATTTTTAGCTCACCTGGCTATACCAGGGTGAGTTTTAACCATCACTTGTTCATTTTTTCAAAAATCTTCTTCTCTGAAACCACTGGACCAATTTAATCCAAACTTGGCCTGGAACATCACCAGGGTATGTTGTTTAAAAGATATGTTCGGTTAGTCCGAGGACCAAACAGCTGTTACTAAAAATAGAACATAGGGGGTAAATTGCTGTTTTTGGCAAAAACCGTTGCAGATATGAAAAAAATCTGACCGATTTTAATTGTTCAGAATGACGAGATCCATCTGTCCTGCAATTTTGAAGAAAATAGGAAAACACGTCTTAGAGTAACAGCCCTTTTTCCGTAAAATATTCAAAATTTATGCACTTTTTATTTTTTATTTCAAAAACCGTAACAGATAGAGGTTAAGTGTAAATTGCAAAAATGTTCAGCATATCAAGATCTACATACTATGAAATTTTGAAGAAAATCCAACTGCCTGTGTTGTAGTTATTGAATCTTGGTTACATGAATGGGTTATTTCCGTTTAAATTCTGTTTTCAAATCTTCTTTGGTTTACTTATCTCTTTTAAGTTTTAGAGAAATTCCCTACTATCACTTTATTAAAAATAATTATTTGTTACATAATCAAGAGCAAAAAAGGTGTTTTTGTATCAATTTTTACATTTTTGCAAAAATACTTTCATAATCTTTGCTTATTTCACATATTATAATTGTATATAAATAATTATTGTGTCCCACAGTAATTTTTGTTTGCCCACCATGCAAAGATCTCTCCCAGATAAATATTGAGTAGAATCTGCATAACTTTATAACTGACCTACATGGCTATGCCATGGTGAGCTTCTTGCCATCACTGTGTCAGTGGTCCGTCCATCGTAAACTTTTCATTCAAACATCCTCTTCTCTGAAACTGCTGGGCCAATTGGAACCAAACTTGGTCACAATAGTCCTTGGATTGTCCCCTTTAAAAATGTGTCCAGCAAGTGTGCACACCATCCAAGATGGCCGCCAGTTGGATCTTTGTCGAAAAATAGAACCTATATTCAAAGATCTTCTCCTCTGAAACTACTGGACCAATTGGAACCAAACTTGGTCACAATGGTCCTTAGGTGGCCTTTTTAAAAAGAATGTCTGGCAACTCCGTATCATATCCAAGATGGCCGACAGCAGGGAACGCGGTTTAACATTGGACCATATAGGAAAGCATTCAAAGATCTTCTTCTCTGAAACCACTGCGCCAATTGGAACCAAACTTGGTCACAATAGTCCTTGGGTGGTCCCCTTTAAAATTGTGTCCGACAATCTGCACGTGATCCTAGATGGCTGCCAGCGGGGAACTTTGTCGAAAATTAGACAATATTGCAAAAATCTTCTCCTCTGAAAATAATTGGCCAATTGGAACCAAACTTAGTCACAATGGTCGTAAGGTGGCCCCTTTTAAAAATGTGTTCAGTAAGTCCACATTATATCCAAGATGGCCGCCAGGAGGGAACGTTTCTTTTACATTGGACCCTATAGGGAAACATATTCAAAGATCTTCTACTCTGAAAGTACATGGCAATTTGGAATCATACTTAGTCACAATGGTCCTTACTTGGTCCCCTTCATAAAATGTGTCTGGCATGTCTGAAAAGCATCCAAGATGGCAGTCAGCGAGGAACATAGTTTAACCTAGGACCCCATGGGAAATTACTCAAAGATCTCCTCTGAAAATACTGTGCCAATTGGAACCAAAGTGAGGCACAATGGTCCTTACATGGTCTTCTTCAAGAAAAGTGATAGTCGGCCTACGCCCCATCAAAAATAGCTGCCAATAGGGAACATGGTTTAATTTGGGATCATATAACATCAACAAACTTCAAAATGAGTCAAAACTTCAAAACAGTCAATAAACAAATTTGAAAATGACACCCTTAAACGTTGTGATTATTTTGACTTATTGTGTCAGCCATGGCCCAGGTGAGCGATACAGGCTCTTGAGAGCCTCTTGTTATAAGATTACGTACAATGCTAATTGCTTTGACAGACATTAAGGTAACCACTATTTTATATAATCAAAAGATTTACTTTGCAGTTGTCGTAAGTTTGTGCAAACGGATAATTCGTTTGCTAAAATTTGCCGTTTACATACACAGAACTCCACTGCTGGACATTAAGATATTAAATTATCTTAAATAATTGATTTACAAAATGTACTTCAATTTCTTAACATTCTGACATTGTGATAAATGCTTAGCTATAATAATATTCGATTTATGTTTAAGCTTTTCATTATTTTCGAAAATCTGAGACATTATGGAAATACCTTCATTTATAATTTACTAATTTAACGTTGAAGGCTAATTTATTTGCTGGACATTAGTACTAAATTAAAAATTTTAACTTTTATTTTTGAATTTTCATTTCAAGCATTAGAATTTTACTCCATTTTACTTTTTACATTACGAATTTTCATAATTTTATGCAAAAGGCTAATGTATGTTAGCCTATTATTTTTCACATTATGAATCTTCATAATTTTATGTACAAAGCTAATCGTAAAATTTCACTGCATGGCGTTTTCATTTACTTCTATTTGTATATTATGATTTTTCATAATTTTATGTAAAAGGATATTTTCATTTTATAATTACTCTTAATAAGTGCTACATAGTAATTATATAATAGTTACTTATATAGATGTCGCAGGGTAAATATATCAAACTGGCCACTGCTATAAATTCGAGCCGTTCAACTTTTTTCAAACACTTTATTATTTTATTCTGAAAATATACAAACACTACATATATACATGAACCCAAACGTTCATGCCTCCTGAAAATAATGCAGGCAATAATACATGCAAATATAATAACAAATTCGAGCAAGTGAAATGAAATGAAAATTGCCAACACACCTTAGATATTTATATCTGAAAATAAAATGCACCGCCGAATAATTTTCCCTACTGAAAGCTCTATTTCTGACTTATACATTTCTTACATTATAATTTAAATATCTAAAATAAAATAAACATTTTCTTCAATTGACCAAATGATAAAAAGTAGAAACATAAAATATATATAAAAAAATACCTGAAATGCGGCGATGTTGTTCGGCCGTTGTGCTAATGTGACTTTGTAGTGCGGGCTATAATGTGCAGGGTTTTATATTATGTGATGGCGGGTAAGTCCGTGCAATTAATGGCGCGGGAAATATCTATAGTCATATGTCTATATGGTATACTACAGCAAGTTTAGTTATAATATATAGTCCGTTTCATGTCATGGATTTACGTCATCAATGTCCGTTTTGATGTAAGATGAATATGAAAAATATCAATGATATATATGAAAAGAATGGATGAAATGTACATCAATGATATGAAAAATGAATGAATGTAATGAAATGATATAATCTTTATAACCCCCAAATTATATAATCATATTGATGTTAAATACACGTATACATATCTCGCTGTGACATAGAGAAAATTATCACGAGATATAGACTGCCCAAGGGATAACGATATGGACTGACACATGGATTATTCCCGAGCAGAAGGCGAGCTATTATCGATGTGTCAGTCCATATCGCTATCCCAAGGGTACTCTATATCATGATGATTCTCTCTATATAAGTAACTATTGTGTTTATTTTATTGAAGAACATTTGCATTTTCTCTTCTTTGTTTTTTAACACCGAATCATAAAAAATAACAGTGTCACGAAAATTATCAACAAGTTACTAAGTTTCAGTTAGAATTTAATAACATTTTCATTTTTTTTAACCAATTAAGTTATTTTGAATTTATTGGTACGATATGATTATGTTATTGAAAATAAAAATTTTCGCCGCAAAGCGGCGAAAAATAAATATTCTGACCCGCAAAATTTTGAAAATTAATAATCTGGCTCGACCGAATTTGCCAGGCCCCCCTCAGAATCTAATGGTCGTCCCCTAAAGACACAGACATTCCCCGCGCGAGAGATGCATGCAGACAATTCATTTCAATTATGGTGTAGTTGTTCTTGAGATAATTTCTCTATCATACTTTAAATTCTGGTATTTTATTATCATCTTCTTTTATGTTTTTCGAAATATTATTCTGACCACCTGTTTATATTGCCCACATCTCAATATTCTATAATGCAATGTTTTCTTACAATCGACTTGATGAGCGCCCTAACGGGCCCTTTTTTGTCTATAAGTTGTATCTGTCCACTATCTTAGGACGCTATTGTTTTTGGACAATTGTTTGCCGGACAAGGGATGACTGATTGTAAGAGCGCATTTGTTTAATAACGATATTGCATCCAAGGGCTAAGTAGGACACGTACGTCTTACACATCGCCACTTCTTAGTTTTGACATGTGTATACATTTATTATTGTGCCTTTTATCGCGTGCAGCTCCACCAGACTTTTAACTTGCTTATACGAACTGCCTCACATCACTCTTTAACCCAAACTTGTGTTTGGTGCCGTATTGTGCGATGGCCGAGATGGGAAGATACAAAAAATGCTATTACGTGAAACAATCTGTCCTTTCTCAAATATAGAGGGACAAAAACTCTTCCCTCAGGCAAAAGTTGTCCCTTTGTCTTTTATGGGAAAAAGCTCTCCCTTGAAGCAAAATTTGTCCATATGCATTTTTGATGAATGACAAATTAAAAACACTCTCGATAGGGCAAATTTTTCCATATGTATTTTCAACAAGCAAAATAAATCGCTATGCATTTTCATGAGGGACAATTATAAAACACTATCGCTAAGGCAAATTTCTCCATAAGTATTTTCACCAGGGACAGGAAAAACTCTCGGTAAAGTAAAACTTGTCTCTATGCATTTTGATGAGGGACACAAAATGCACTCGCTACAGCAAAATTTATCCCAATGATTTCTTGTGGGACAAAAATATGCTTTCACGTTTGTTCGTATGATATCTGCTGACAAGAGACAGCGCGAGATCAAGGAATCCATAAACATATTTTTGTCGCAATTTTTTCAAAAGACAAGCAAATAATTTAATTACCCGAATCAATGCCCTGCAGGAAGACAGTTCGATGACCCTTGGATTTTCAGGGGGAGGGGGTGAGTTTGGGGGAGTGACTTTGGCGTTTTTGTCGAAAAAAAAAATTATTATCATGTCTATTTATCTATAACCAAATGTCACATCACTTAATTTATTTGTTTAGCACATTTCTAAATCCAAATTAGATTATTTTCATGACAAGTAGGATAAGAATATTTATGTTCACTGCCACCAAGATTAAATTATACTTTATCCCCCCCTGAAAATAAAAGCATAAACATATACCAAAACAAATATCGGTTCATCCGCAGATCCAGCTTTCGGAAAAAGGTGTTTCAGATTGGTTCCATAAACGATTTTTGCAATTTTGTGTCAAGTAACGTATAAAATCTGCACGAAATTTATAAATTGTCGTTTTGTTTAATATCTACACTTTGTCAATATTGTTATCTTCACTACGTCAATAAGATATACTCGTCGTGTAATTATCAAATTGTACTGAAGAAAAAGCGGTTTTAGATCTTCTAAACTTGATAATCCCAATACATGTATACAAGATAAACCAAGCTGTGTGACACATTTTCTTTAAACAGTGACATTACGATTCTGCCATATGATATTTTTTTTTATCTTTTTGATTTAATAGAGAATTCTTTCGTTTTCCTTTTCCTTTTTTTCTTTTCATTTTCTTTTGGTCATGTTGTAATATATAATTCATTTTAATTTGTATGAAAAAGCAATAAAAAAAATCTTCGAGAATTATTCTATAGCGTAGATAATTATTTTGCTATGAATGTGTGTTGTATATGCTATAAATTATATACTGTGTGTTTATTGTTTTATTTGCTGCATGTAGTTTTTATGTAGTTTTCCATAAAGTATAAAAAAAAATCAATATCAAGTAGCATAAATATATTTCAATGACACACAAAAAAAAAGTTTATCGAATTTTTGTTCTTTGAATTCTATTCATACTTCTACTACGAATATTTAATAGTTTACAGATGGTCAGCTAGTTACTATAATCATTAGGATTGAAAATGACGCCTCATGCCAATACAGCCATCCGAGGACCAATAACAAGGCCAATACAGACATTTTTACCAAGCTCAAAATGATTACAGTTAACTCCACAATAAAGAAAATAAAAACTTTCAATTATGATATTATATAGAAAAATAAAAAGTTATTGTAAATTTTGAGTTACATTATATTTCGTTAATGTTGTGATAATATTAAGGTGATAAATTACAAAATGTAAGTATATCAACTAAATTATTTTATTCAAAGAAATTTTTTTTGTTTTGAACGCTAGTATTTCTTTTATCATTTTTTCAACCGGAAAAAAAGTCCTACCACAAATATAAATAATCAATCAGTAATGTGATTGTCGCTTTTATGAGGCAAAATGAAAGTAATTTGAATCTATTGTTATCAAAGAGAGATAACCATAATTCTTATTTTAGTTAACACACAGTTATCTCCCATCATAATCATAAGACAAAACTATATAAATCGTCGTGTCGCAGGGTTAAATCGTCGTGTCGCAAATAAAACGACGCCTGTTTCGGATAATTATAAACGTACTGCACCTGAAAATAACATTTTAGAACGGAAAAATTACTTTTAATACTAATTAATTTGATAAAAACCTGTTTTTAGAATGCTTTGAAAAATTAATCTTTTGTTAACATTATGATTTTCCATAATCTACAAGATTATGGAATTGACTAATTTTGCCTTTGAATTACGAGTTTCCATAAGATTATATACACGACTAAGGCTATGACAATGCATAATATTAGGAAAAATCATATTTGCTTCGACTGATAGTCTGGGATATCTCCCATGCCCACGTCCTGTTTAACTTGGGATATTTTTCGCTGTTGGCACCTCAAAATTTCTGTTGCATTTTTCTTTGGAACCATACGTTGCAGCCTTCTGCAATTTGTCATGGTTATAAGTATGGGAACTTACACCGTGTAAGACAGTTTGGGAACTTTCACATGCCCAATTCATATTTGATGGAACTCGGAATAATTTAAATGTCTTGAAAGTTTCTGTCGCATTTATCTCTGAAACCTTATATCGCAGCCTTTCTGCGATTTTGCATGGGGTATCAGTTTGGAGATAAATACTGTGTAACAGAGTTTTTGATCTCTTGTATGTCCAGTTCCTGTTTGACGGAACCTAGAACATTTTTTTGCGTATTACGCAAGCGACAAATGTCTTCCCTCGAAGACTTACTGCTAAGTTGTTTTGTAAAATGCGAAAAGAAACGCCAGCAAACCCATACCATGTGAACAATGTCGTCCACATTTGAGTTTACTTTACATTGTGATGTCAGGTATTTTTTTGGCGTTTAATCATGTTTGTTTTATCACAAAAATGAACACTTATGGATGGTCATTTACCCATGTAAGATCACACATTGATCATCTTACAACAAACCCCATTTACGGAAGAAATGTATTTCTTATGTTAAATGCGAATACTAATGTCTGAAAACCTGTATTTTGTCATAAGCATCATCAACATTTGTGTGTACTTTCAATTGTGATGTTAGACAATTTGTGATGTTAAGTCATGATAACAACCACTGTATTGTAAAATTCAACACTGCTGGTTGGTCAATTAGATGAGGTCGCGTGCGCCTTTATATAATCCCCCACTGTATACCATCATTTTCCGTAGAATAATACTTTTGCATAACAGCAAATCAGATATCGAGATATCTTTCATTCTTGAAAGATATTCTGCCTTTTTTCTCACGTAGGGTCTGGAGAGAAAACAAGACGTAACAATTCTCACACGAGCGAATGATATCTAAACCTTTCAGTATGATCGAATATGATTATCGATTTCTTCTGTATGGAATCATTAAAATTCTTAAAATCCTTTCAGAGCTAGTACCATTTCATTCAAATACACATTCATCATATCATGCATGCCTCATGTTCGTAATTTCCTGTATGAGTTTGCAATCATCGATCTTCCATTATATCAAACTCAAAACAATCATTCATGGAAGACTTTAATTGACTTGCATCTTTCACCGAATTGTTTGATAGTGTTTAACAGTATGATGGGTTTTGATAACTAGTGCTAGACTTAAGGGCAAGTGTTGAATACCAACGGGAGACGGGAAAAACAAAGGTATCAAAAACATGTTCAGTTAGAATCCAGAGCGAGGATAGGGTTCTCCGGATTACAGAGCATCTAAAGGTGCATCCTGCATTAACAATACTTTTAGAACACTATGGTATTACTGGTATTCGTCGAAATATTCATGAAGTGACTGAATACTCCGCAACAAAGCGCAAGTGTCAATTATAGAGTGTTTGGATTACTTGATGAATATATTGAATTACTGAATCGTAGGATTTTTCTCTGTAATCTTTTTACCAGTACAAAAATGCTGTTTCGATTTTATCCTGGACATTTTTGTCATGTCTATGTATAAATACGTTTAATTGACATTTACTACAGTAATTGTCACGTTAATTCCTGGAATGAAATATCGACTTTTTTCAGGAATGCCGACTTTTCTGTAATTTTGAAATATTTGTATCCATGGCCATTTTAATGATAACACTCTTCAGAACTGATAAACGCATTCTTTTATAATCGCAGCTCACACTTAATCATGTGAAACCATTTGAAAGTTTTATTTTTGTACAAGATCTTTAAGATCATAATAGATTTTCACATTGATAGAATCTTGCAATCAAATATTGCCGACAAATTTCGTCAGCAAAAATCGAAAAAGCAGTAAATTCGTGTACTGCAAAAAGTATTAAACTCGTGTACTGTAAAAAGCAGTAAATTCGTGTACTGTAAAAAGTAGTAAATACGAGTACTGTAAAAAGCAGTAAACTCGTGTACTGTAAAAAGCAGTAAATTCGTGTAATGTAGAAAGTAGTAAATTCGTGTACTGTAAAAAGCAGTAAATTCGTGTACTGTAAAAAGTAGTAAATTCGTGTCTCAAGATTCGTGTACTGTAAAAAGCAGGAAATTCGTGTACTGTAAAAAGTAGTTAATTCGTGTTTTGTGAAAGCAGTAGATTTGTGTACTGTATATGATAATTCTGACAGCTTTAATTCCTTCAGTGGAGGAAAAATGGAACATCAAAATCAAAAGGTGATAGGTAAAAAAATACCGTAAAGGGCGAAAGATAAATTGTGTTGATTAAAGAAGTGTTCCCATAAATCTGTTGAAAGTATCCTTTTAAATTTGTTGAATAGTATGAATTATAGACTACCATAAAACTATTTATGTCGTCCATGGTATCATAAACTTTTTAAATCAAGGCGGTCTTTCCAAAATGGACAAGCACAGATAAAGTTACTCACAAGTAGAACTTAGATTTGAATTCGATTAATAAAATTAAAATTCTCTTCTATGATGAAATTGGTTTAACTTTATCGATGTCTTTTTTCTTTCAGATTTTTAGGATTTAACAACATAAGCGTTATCGATAGGGAAGCTTTTGTTAATCTAACATCCTTGGAATATTTGTAAGTATATGTTTCAACACACTCTAAATATTTTTAAAAGGATATTGAGTAAATGAATATGAGACCATAACATATATGTTAATTCCAACTGCACTAAATTTTGATGAGCTTTATGTCCATTTCGGAAATTAATTCATCAGCAGCACTAGAACCCAAACATAGGAAATCTACAATGAAAAAAAATGTTTAAAATGCATAAAAACCAAACGAAATACGAATAATCGGTAATATCATATACAGCTAAGGAAAGATAGAGTAACCTAATATGAAATAAATTCAGTATGCTTGTATTGCTTACTCTGATTTCACTATCAGAACAAATTAATCAACCTATGTGTACAAATAGTTAAATTTCAAAGTATTATATCCGATGAATAAATTTCAACCGATGACAATGAATAAATAAATGGATATGGAGTAAATGTACATGGGACAAACTCCATATAAATACATAGTAATGTTAAGCAAATTGAATCACGGTTTCATTGTTCTTTTTCATCTTGAAGTCACCCTGAGGCCTTCAACAAAGAGCAAACACTCCTGCCTCATAGCAAGTTCAAGAAGGCCCCAGTTTGAGCAGAATTTACTGGCTAAATGTTGAACAACCTTACAGCTACGTATTCCTTTTGTCATGGATGCGGAGTCGTCAACGAGCTCAACATATCGGGCAAAGTACTCTAACAAACAGTCATCTGTTACCCGACAAAGGGAACAATAGACAATGAAACATACAAAGGATCACAGGGCACTCATCGAGTTGAATGTAAGAAAACTTGGCATGTAAAATCGGGAGATGTTGGCAATATATATACAGATTGCCAGAAGAATAGCTCAGTTTTTGCAAAACAAGCAAGTCGAATGTTGAATTTTGATAGTGCATTCATATGAGAAGTCCTCACGTGAACAAGTTCACCATAACTGACAACATAAAAAGGATTTAAAAACATACAAATACATTTTTTAAGTAAAGGACTAATCAAAATATTTTTGTGTACGCTGTTCTAGAATGTTTTAGCTTCTGGAAAGGCGATATTGAAACAGTGTGTCTCAAGATTTGTTAATTTCCTATCGCGAGTCTCTGACTGCATTATATGATCTAATTTAATATTGCAGAGAGAAACTAATCTCATTGGGATCAACATTGTATGAAATATTTGTAAACAGATATTATTACTATGAATGAATTGAAAATTAGAAATATTTAAAACTATTTGATAGATACCAGTCCCTTGTGAAAAATTTTAAGTTTCGGTCCGAGGTGTGATAGACGATTCACTGGTTACTTAATAATGGGATGGACATTTCTGTTTACTGTCTACGATCTTTCAATGGTAATTGCTGTTAAGTTGCTACAAGATACTACCGCGGCGGAAGGGGATGTCATGACCACCATAATACGGGGCTAATCTACAATTTCTTTCCAGATTTCTGTACCAAGTCAGGATATTGCGGATGACAATTTTTAACTTCAATCATTCACATTCAAAACAGGCTAATCAGACCGGAAGATGGAGCCAGTGTTTGCTTTTTAAATTTGATCAAATGGCATATATCATATCAATCAAAAACTTATGAAAAAACAACAAATACATTAAAGGAAGTAGTAAATGTCACTCTTCTGGAGCTTCTAAGAATTGCCAAAGTTGTAATGAGTATTCAAGAACTTCCTATTCGTGTTTCACGAAAACACCTCCTCACAAAAAAAAACTTTTATGAACCTTTATTGAATATCAATTGTCAATGTAAACCAGTTTAAGTGCTTAAAATATCTTCTATTATCCTCACCTTATAGTTATTTGGACGTTGTCCTACAGAAGAACTCGCTAAGAAGGCCAAATTACTTCCCCTAAGATTCAATAAATAGCTGTATATAAACTGATTTGCAAGAAGTACAATTTGACTTGGGAAAAATAATGATTCTATTTGTACCACATTTGCACAGTATTTTATTGTTTTAATCTGTTGCATTGATTAATTGTATTACCCATTTCCTACTTCTGGACAATATTAGTGGGGATTATTTTTTTCAATATTTTTACCACAACTAGTCAACTAGGTAAAAATATTTTACGAAAGGATATGAAGTAAATGAACATTTCGGAAATGATTTCCTCATCAGCAGCACTAGAACCCAAACAAAGGAAATTCATAATCTCACAAAATGTTTAAAATGCACTTAACCAAACGAAATCTGAATAACCAGTAACATCAAATATAGCTAAGTACAAAACTACGATGGAGGGAGTTAATCCTTATGTTTTAAATTTAACATAAATTTAGATAATAGTAATTGAACAAAGTGTACACATGACATATTATCTCATGTAAAAGTACACCATATCTAGGAAAAATAAAGAGCATACATCTCTACCACGGGGAATTGTTTTACCAACTCCACACTGCAATAAAAGACAGATAAAAGATAAATCTTTTTTAGATTCTTATTTAATTTGGCAGCAACCTGCAATTACATATCACACATTATAAATGTTAATAACGATTCATCATATTCATTACCTGCATTTTTCTGCAATTAGAATATCCAAAAATACCCTTAAAATAGATATTCTTAATAAATCAGTTAAATTTCATGTACAACAGAAAGTACCTTAAACTTTGAACGTTGAGTATTATACCCCCACTTTAGCTGGCGGTTTATTGTGACCTTGGTGTCCGCTCGTCCGTTCGTCCGTCCATTCGTTATTCCGTCCGCTATAGGGATACAAACTTTACGGCGACAACTCCTCCTAGACCACTTGGTGAAATTAAATGAATCTTTCACAGAATTTTCAGTACATATTGCTATTGTGTACTAGCTATTTAAACGTTTGATTTGACCTGAATTAAAAATATTCAGTTAATGTACTTGATAAACACATGTTTTATATAGAAGATCAAGGGGGTTCATGCGTGTTATGTATACATGTAAGATGAAGGTTTAGAGAGAAATGATTAATGTCCTCCACGTGACTATCAGTTTTTAACTTTTTAAAAATTAATGTAGAAATCTAACCAAAAGAGTGTTATATTTTTTGTAGAGCTATACAAAGGAACAACATTAGAGAAATTAATATGGTGTTACCAATCAGTTTGCAAACTCTGTAAGGCAGTATTTAGTAGCACAAAAAACGTTCTTTATAAGTTTATAATTTAGAATATTTATTACAAAACTTTTGTTTAATTTTCTCATTTCTCTTCACACACTGTTCAGGGCGTCGTACATTTACAGCCCCCAAAAGAAATTACTAAAAGAGATCATATAATGTGAAATTTAATCGATTTCCTGGTTGTTAATTTCTCTTCTCTTTGTTATTTCCCGTTGTGTTTAAAATGTTTTGATGCTGTTACCACTGACAAATTATCTGTGCTAATGAAAAATAATCAGTAAATTAATAATCTCAATTTTGGTATGTTACCCTTATAGGGTTTTACATCTCCAAATTTGATATTCAAGTTCGTAAGTTTTCGAAAATTCTACAAAATTCTCCACCCGTCATCTGGACCAATTAAATGGCCTGAAATCCAACATTACTTCACGTATTGCTCATTGTGTTTTAACCAATTTCTCTATATAGAGTTAATTTACAGTCAATTAATTAAATGTATCTGAAGACAAGAATTTTCTTTTCATTGTGATTTTATTTGATCAATAAAGAACATTAATTGATCAGGAGCTATCCACCTATAAATAAGGTAATCCCTGCGATTAAAATTAAGGAAAGAAAAATAGTGATATGCACTGTATTTTAGGCCAATTTATCTAGTTATTTTCTCTAATGATATGTCAAGTTTAAACCGGTTTTGACCCGTTAGATAAATTTAACCCTCTTGATGCCAAATTAAAATTATTGACGTTATGACGTCG